>OZ012739.1:282316187-282347210 GCA_963859935.3 Lathyrus sativus | reverse complement strand
CAAGGGTATTATATAATGTCAATTGAGAATCCAATTTGAGGTTGTTACCCCAGAATCCAGAGCAGTGTATTTCAGGGCCCCGATTAGGGTTTCTGACCAGTAAAAGTCAATTGTAGTTTGACTCTGATGTTGGAAGGTGTTTTAATGGTGATATTATAATCCATAAGGTTCATATAGCTTAATAAAGTTCATTCAAGAAGTTTCAAACTCTCAGGAGGTCCAGAATGTCAACAGGCGACTCGGTAGTCACCGATCGATCGTACGGTTGACCGAAAAGTCAACTCTCCAAATTTTAGGAATTGGACTTCAAGTTGTGAAACAAAATTGTTCCTTAGGTCATATTGGACTTGAATATCAATTTTCATGACCATTGGATCAAGGATGAAGGAGTAATCAAAAAATCGGGGAAATTAGGGTTTTGAAAGGGGCTAAACCATAACTCCTTAACCACACATCCAATTGAGTTGGTTCAAATCTCATTTGGAAGCTCTTGACAAATCCTACAAAAGTCCCTAAGTGGTCCATGATCAGAAAATGCATAGATTTGGAGTTATGATCAAATTCATTTCTAGAAGGGAAAAAGACTTAGAGAAATTTCACTTTTAAGTTCATTTTTTAGCAACTTTGGGAGACTTTTGGGCCAAGTTCCTTTGGGAAATTGAAACTCATAAAAACATGAATGTTTTAGATCTATTTGAGGTCTTTCTAAAAAATACTAGCACATCTCAAAAGGATTTGTGAGCTAAAAGTTATGGTCATGGCAAGTTGGTGGTTTTTCACTTTAGTCCCAGATTGTCAAAATTCAAGAATTCATTCTTTCATCAAAATTGACCAAACTCAGCTGGTGAATCATGTTGTATCTGATATGTGAGGAGTTTTTAGTATGAAAAACCAAGGAATTATGCAGAAAAACTCAAAAGGACAAGCTTTGCAAGTTGCCTTGCAAGTGGCTTTGCAACTTGCATCCAAAAGTGAAAAAGTAAGCATGAGGTGTAAAGCAATTCTGTCACAGCCCTCAAGCTACATCTCTACCCTGCAGTTAGCCACACTGATTCATCATTTTTCTTGACTAATGAGGCTTGCCTATCAGCCAAGAAAACCCTCTTTTGGAGGTTTAATCAAAAAATCCAAACCTTTCTTCAAAGTGAAGAAATCTTCAAATCTGCCCCAAGCCACTTCATTTGCCTATAAAAGGGAACCCTCACCACTTCATTCTCTACAGAATATCAATGCCAAAAACCAGAGAAATTGAAGTCTTTCACTATTTCCACTCTTTGCTTCAAAAATCATAAAAGTCACTTTTTCACTAAAACACAAAAAATCTGTCTTGGTAGTTTTGCTGCCAAATTCATTTCTCCCCATTCAAACACCCCAACAATCATCCACATAATCCCTAAATATGATATAGAATGTGTACAAGACCTTAGACCACTCAAAAATATCACCATTCAAAAAGTCAACTTCATCACCAAGTTACTTTGACCAAAAGCCACAAAATCAGCCATATCTTGTTCCATACATTTCCTTGGTGTTCTAATCATCCTAACACCTTTCATATATCATTCCTCAACTGTCCAAAGCATTGAGGGGAATTGGTGGAGTTTATTTCTCCAATTGTCTTGAAGTTTTCTTTGTTACTTCACAAGGAAGGAATCTCTCAAAGCTAGGAGCACTTGAAGTTCCTCTGGGTTTCTTGGTGTTTAAACTTGCTCAATATAGCCTACTAGAGGTATGTAAACATTCTATTCTTGCTTTGCACCATAATTCCATGATTTGTTATTTTGAGTTCATTATGTGAAAGATATATCATGTGTATGTTTCATGCCAAAATTCTGTCATGACTCAAGAACAGCTCCTTGGTGATTTGAATCATATTTGAAATCATGATCACGATATGTGTGTATGTTTGTGTGGAACTGTTTGCATCTGTTTTGCTTCATCATTCATAAAATGCCACACTTTGCATATTAATGCCATAGACATGTCATTTTTGGTTAGGGGTTAAAGTTGGTTTAGATTTGAGTTTAGAATCATCCATTTGTGCATATATAACTTGTGTGTATGAGTTGTGTGGCTTATATGTGGAGAAAACCAAACTGAACTTCCTTTGTGCATTCAATCTGTCAAATTTTCACTCAAATCTTCATTTTGCAATAACAGATTGTTAGGCATCATTTTCTTGCTTGAACACTTTGCTTTCCATATATGAAGTATGTGTGTAGGATTTACTTGGTGTGAATATACTGCAAAAATGATTTGGCCTCTTTGTTGCATCTCACTTGACAGTTTTTCACTTTGAATACTATGTCTCAACATAGACTGTTTGGAATCCTAATCTTTGCTTGAATCTATTCAATATCATGAATATATGGTGTATAGATGTTTGATTGGACCTAAAAAGGCATAAAACCAAAACTGAACCTCAACACTTCTTTTTTTCAAATCAACTTGCAACTTGACATGCAATTTTTCATGACATCCTGTTTTAAACTCTTCTCTTGCTTGATATTCATCCAACAACATATATATGAACTGTTTGAGTGATTGTTTTGATCAAAATATGCCTGTAACATGATTTGAGATTCTCATGCTTTTTCAAAAAACACCAAAATGCAGTTTGCATGTCAATTCTCATACCAACCAATTTGAAACCACTTTCACTGTTTAAATTCATTTGTTTATATATATATATATATATATATATATATATATATATATATATATATATATATATATATATATATATATATATATATATATATATATATATATATATATATATATATATATATATATATATATATATATATGTGTGTGTGTGTGTGTGTGTGATGTGCAGATGTTTAAATTGATCAGAATATGCATACAAATAAGAACTGCATCTTTCATGCATCATACTAGTGCCAAAATTGCAATTCAAATACCACTTTTCATAACAGTTGTTGTTTGACTTCAAAATGTGTTTGGTTCATCTCAATATCATAATTTTGTTGTGTATACATGAGTAGCTTGATTTGAATAGGTCTAGAATTGAACTTGACTTCACACTGCACTTCACTTCACAGACCTATCACTTGGATCACCATATTTCATACCAGTTAGAATTGAACCTCACTCTTTGCTTTAATTCACTAAATGACATGTACTTGATGTGTGTGAGTGTTCATTTTGGTCAATATGTGCTTTGAAGCTGAACTCCCATAGGTCATGCACATCATTCATGAAATTTTGCAATTCACATGGCACTTCTTACCACAGTTTGATTTCATCCATAAAATTGTTTTAGATCCATTCATTATCATTTATATGTTGTGTGAGCATGATTATTTTGATTGGAAACTGACTGATACATGAGACTCACATCAAAATGCACTTTAAGCTCCCAAACATACCTACTATCGGGTTTTAAAATAGGAAAGGAATTTCAAAATCTAAGTGCACCATCTTGTTCCTCATGTTTTTCTGGTCAATTTGCATATAAATTTCATCTCAAAAGGTTGAGAATTGAGAAAGTTACAAGTGAAAATGCAATTATGTTTCTTGCCTTATTTTTGCCCAGCCGGGTTTTTGAGTATCCCATATATATTTATGGGGTGGCATTTACAAACGGATGTATAGCCACCCCAGTGGTAAGACCATTAAGCCAAGACACGCCTTGTACCAAGCGAGCATGGGTTCGACCCCTGAGGAGGGTAACCCTTTTATTAAATTTTGTCATTTTTTCACCAATCTTTGAAAATCATATCTCTCTCAATTTTAATCATTTTTCACCCATTCTTTTTGCATTGTGTTCATCTTGATGTCTAATTTCATGTCATATTTTTCATCTCTTTTGACTATGTGCAAGTTGTGTACTTTCTATGATCATTTTGACAGATGCAAATGAATTTTCTCTTGATGTACTTGTAATTATTTGTGATACATGCTTGCATTCATACCCCTAAATGTTTGTTAACATGTTAGGACTTCATCTTTGGATATTACCATGTTCATGTTACTTCATCTGATAGCTTAATTAAACTCGATCTGTCGTCACAGTTCCTGTTAATTCATCTGCTTTGATTGTCATCAATGCACCTTCATCTTTATCATTCCACATATTTATTTAATGGTTGTCACCATGAATATGCCTTTATCATGTTGTTATTTTACTTGTTAAGTTGTCTTCTTTCCCCAAGTGATGAAGCTTGTTAGCTCTCATCCAGTTGCCTCTCCTGTATACTTCCAAAGGAAAAGTCTGTCCATTTGACCCCATGTCATGGATACATCCCTTATCCCTCTCTTGACTTTGCTAAGTCACTTTAACCTTAGATTATAATCCATTAGACTTTGCTTCAGGTCTAAGAAACCCACCTGTACTAGGAGTGTTCTTCAACTAGAACCCTTGGAAAGAGTTTGTCAACTCTGTGTAAGAATCATTGTCATGATTTCTTGCTTCCCCTTTTGAATATTACAACTTAGATTAGGGAGTTTTGTTAAACTCCACACAAACATTGTCATGTTTGTTCCCCCCTGAACCTTGATCATAATCAAGTGTTCTTCTTCCCTTGTGAGGTGAACTACGATTGCTCTGATTTTATCCTAGTCAGGATACGTAGGCAGAAGATGCGACGTCTTTGCGAGAAAACTTAGAAAACCATTTAGGTCTTTTATTTATCTTATCTTCACCCAACTCCCAATCCTAAAATCATAGCACATATTTCACAAACTTAGCAAGCAATCAAACAAAAGGTTCCTGTAGAGTACTACAGATGCTTAGGGTGCTAACACCTTCCCTAGGTATAACCAACCCCCTGTTGCACCCCAAAATTTGCCCAACCTTTTCTAACCTAGGTTTATGTTTCACTTGCATAATCATTTGCATTGGCATCATGTACATAGTGTATTCATCTGCATTGCATAGTATGAGCAAGCTATCTTAATCAGGGGATCAAAGTGTCATTCTTGTCTCAAGAGGCATATTCAAGGGTTTTACTCATATTCAAGACTACTCAGGTCATCAGGGAAGAATTTGAGCTTTGAAGAGTTGACAGGTTGATCAGTGAGTTCTCCCCTGTCTTGAGGTTATTTGGGATCATCAGAGGAAATGTGAGCTATGAGCAAGAGCATGAGGTGTGTATGGATGTTATGAAGAGCCTAGATGATCATTTTTGAGGAGTAACCAAGTCATTGGAATGATTGCAAGAGCCTCAGTTGAAGTCAGTCAACTAGGGTTTTGTCTGGGTCAACACTAGGTCAACCTTAGGTCAAAGACTTGTTTGGAAAGGCATCCTGGATCATTTGAAGAATGTGGGATTCATTATTTGCTATATGGATATGGATATGGTTTTGTGCTAAAGAAAAATCAGAAGGAGTCAAGGAGAAGAGGAGGTACTAAATTAGGGTTTCAGTGTAAAATCCCTGATTTAGGTCAAACTTCAAAGCAGTGTAACTCAAGATGCAAGCTTCATATGAATTTCTGGTCCACATGAAAATTGTAGAGTATCTTAATAGCTTTAATTTGAGTGGTGGTGGAAGTCATCAAGATGATTTATAGAACTCAAGTTACAGCTCTTGCAAGTTACAGGTCATCTGAGGGCACTGAAATTTGTCTGTAAAAGTTGTCTGTCTTCCAAGCAACTTTTGACCTTCAAGGAGATTTCAAATGGATTTCTGGCCAACATGAGAGTTGTTCCTCATTGTCTTATCTTTCTATAAAGGTATGTTACGCCTTCATATGATTTGTGTAACTCTACTTATGTCCTTGGAAAGCAAAGGGTATTTTGGTCATTTGAGAATTACAGGTCATTCTTAGCCTATGCCTAAAACTCATACAAGGAAGCTTCAAATGAAAAACTTCACAACATCAAAGTTGCTCAAAATGTCATTTTAAGTCTATAAAAGAGGTCATGGAAGTTTGGAAATGCATAGAACTCAAATTGATAAAAGTTGGTGAAAAATGACTTAAAATGACATATAACTTGAAAAAGTTCAAATGGAAAATTGGTTTGGGCAACTTATAAATCCAAAATGGGTCATGTAATATACCAAATTCATTCTAAACATCATTTTAAAGACGTTGGTTCAGCACTTTTTTGAGTTAGGGCTTAAATTTTGGACTTGCTTTGTAAAGTTCTTTCTTGCATAATAAGGCAACTTTGCAAAACTCAACATAAGGCAAGGATCAGCTTGTTTTTCACACATACCATCTCAATATCTCATGAGGAGAGATTTTAACACAAGTTTAGAGGGCTGTATGCAAGAGATGAGAGATATCCAACATGTCATCAAGTGAGATTTCCATAACTTTCTACCACATTCTAGAATCATCCTAGAGGGATCCAGAAACTTCTAGGCATTTCCATCATCATCTATATAATGAATATGGATCATTGGTGGAAGAGATTGGTGAAAAGAGAGTGAGGAGAGAGAGAATTCCATAGTTTCTTCAATTGCAAGTAAGAGAGAAATTGTTCATTCTACACCAAGTCTGTTCAATCTTCTCCTTCATCTACAATCCATAGATCATAGTGAGTGCATACAAGCAAGTTCAAAGGCACATCAATGGAGGATTGAAGCTCTAAGGTTGAGATTGCAAAGATCCATAACAGTTTCGAATCTTTTCATCCAAGCATTTTCCATACATTCTTTTGCAAACAGAAGCTCCTCATCAAGCAAGGATCATTCTCGAAGGATTACGAGCATTGAATTGGATTGGAACCACCTCTGCATAGCTACCTAGCAGGTTGGTGAATCCTCCTCTATCTCCTTATTTATGTGTTAATTAGGTAGAAAGAATAGGTTAGAACTGTTAGGGTTGATCAGATGACTGAATTCAGAAAGTTAGGGTGAATTTCGTGAGGATTGATAACATGGTGATGAATCTTTCAAGATCAAGAACTCATAGATTATTGAGCAATAATTCGCATACGATAGCATATTGAGATCAGTGAGACATGAAGAACACATTAGTGCCATTAGAATCTAGAATTGTTAGGGTTGATCACAGTGAGAATTCTTGGGACCAATGATTTCGTGTCTCTGTTTGTGAGTTCTATGGAGTTTTAATCAAAACCAAGGATAAGGCTGTGTTCCTGGGAAAGAAAAGAGCAAGATTGCTCTTTATAGTTTGGGATTTGATGGAGAATCGAGGGAGATCAAACGAGTTGAAGGTGTGTGCATGGAGACTGGTTTTCCCTGAAACCCTAGCGAGAGGTAGGTGATGATGTTTCAGTCGTTGGATCTGAATCAAGACTTTGACTTCCAACCTCATCGCACGGTCCATATTTAAAAGCAAAGCGGAGGGAAATGAAACACGCTGAACGCAGCGTTTCATTAAACCCACACCATGGGCCTGAATCCAATCGTGCTTTCCACACCTCCACCAGCGAGCCCAATGGAAAATGAACTTAAAATTGTTGCTAAATACACCGAGCGTTTAATCTTTTTCTTTGGTTTTTTATTTTGAATTTCTGAAACCAACTGGGCTTAACATAATTGATATCTGCGCCCCCACTTCTCTGGCCCATCAAGAATTTTAACTGAGCGCCTATGCTGTTGGCACCCCCATCCCCATTTATTTCATTTTTTTGATTTTATTTTCTTTTATATTTTTTGCATCTTTAAAAATCCATATAAAATTGAAAAAAGCTTATTTTTAATTGGTTCTTTTTGTGGTAGATTCATAATTCTGTTAAGAAAAATAATAAATAATAAAAATAGCATTTTATTTTGTTTTAATATTTTTTGTGTATTTTTCCTTTTAAATAGCTTTTTAAGTGATTTAGTTTAGTACTTAACTTTGTTGATTTTAGTTCAATTAGCTCCCCTTAGATTTAGGGTCCATTATTTTTAGGGTGATTAACTTAGGACTTTAGCTTCCTCATAGGATTTAATTCATAATTTTAGGATTAATTTTTAAATGATTTGATTAGGTGAGATTAGAGTGGTTAAAATTAGGGTTTTAAATGAGCATATGTGAGATAGATCATTTCTTTTAGGAATTTTGATTTGATTTTGGGATATGGGACTATAGGGGTTATGGATAGGTAATAGATCCCTTAGAAAATATTAGGCTTCCCCTATTACTATTAGTATATTGCTTGTATTTGATTGATTGTGTGGTGCGCCCTCTTTAGGGTTATTATTTGTCTGTGTGGGATATTGGGTTTGTTTGGGGCTTGGGGTTTGAGCTGAAGACTGTGTTGATGAAGCCCATTTGAGGATTAAAGAATGAAGAACAACTTCCAGAGTTGATGAGGAGTATCTCTTGCTGGCAGCTGTTGAAGGTTATAGGATCTAGGAGTTAGGTAGAGCTCTAGAACATAAAACTTGGTTCACAAACATGGAAGGTCTTGATTGCCTCCATCCCTCTCTATGATGCAGAGTCTCTCTAAGACATTCACCCCTTCCTTTAGAAGTATAATCCGTACAAACCAAGCAAGCGTGGATCCCATCGAGTACGATGGACGTGAGGGGTGCTAATACCTTCCCCTTGCGTAACCGACTCCCGAATCCAGGTTTTGGTTGCGATGACCATACCTTTTCCCATCTTTGCGTTAGGTTTACTTCGAGCATTTCCTTTCCCTCCTTTGGGATAAATAACGCACGGTGGCGACTCTTCTGTCAGCCGGCGCCGATTTTCGCAGTAGCGACAGCTGGCGACTCTGCTGGGGATCCAACGTCCCCTGGCTGCTAAGGACTGCGATAGTTCCTTATGCATTTGGGATCCAACGTCCCTTAAGAGAGTCGATCCTAGCGCTTGTTTTCCCGTCGAGGATTTTGTATGGATTTATATTTCTGTCATTTACTTCCAGCAGTATATTATTGTTATTATTGTTATATTGGGGTGTGACGGGTGTTCTATGATTGAGAGATAAGCCGGACCTGGGCTTGAGTGCACCTAGATTTAGAGTGGAGATTAGTGGGCGCGCACGTGCTTTGCATGTCCTAGTGTCCCGCGAAATCCACACTCAGACGAGGTTCTTCTGGTTGGCCTCCTGTCCTGCCCTTTGGGTGGCTCGGGTTGTTGGTTAGTTGGATTGTCGACTCTGGGGACCGATCATTTGGAAGTTGGCTAAGTGAGGCCTCTTCAGGATTTGATGATGCCACTCCTTCTGGGAATCGTATCATCAACCCTGAAAGTCTGTGACGCCGACGACCGCATAGGATGCCGTACCTTTGTCAGTTACTAGGACACCTACCTGTGAGAGGGTTTGAGGTTATGCAGGTAATTAGACCTTCAGATATCGGTTATTTCTCGATCAGAGATCCTGAGTATTTATGGGCAGTTGTGAGGTCTGTTAGAGACCAGTCATAGTTATGGTTTGAGGTCTGTCAGAGACCAATTGGAGTTATGTTATGGGTCTATCAGAGACCAGTGTTGGAGCTTTGTATTGGGTCTATCTGAGACCAGGGTTGAGGAATTCTGGAGGGTCTATCTGAGACTTTTTTATATGGTTCAGGCTTCTCAGCTATGGCATTTGGTCCCTGTTGCATGTTACTTGCATTGCATTGTTTGCATAATCATTATCATTGCATCCCATTAACGTGTGTCTGTGCTGCAGGTGCATTTGCATATTCCCTGGTTCTAGTGTCTGGACTCTTGAGTATTGATCATGGCTGGTTTGAGGATGACAGTTGCCTACAAGCTACCTATCCCTGATATTACTCCCCTCCTGGGTCTGATTTCTCTTGCTGATGAGGATGTCCGTAGAAGCTTCAGGCAGAGTTACGGACGGCTGTTGAGCTTGGTTCGCAAATCCACTGATGATGAATTGAATGGGCTGTACACCTTGATGCAATTCTACGACCCTGCTTTGAGATGTTTCACGTTTGCTGATTTTATCTTGGGGCCCACCATGGAGGAGTATGTAGAGTTTACTGAGCTGCCGGTACAGAATGTAGTTCCTTTTATTCACTCTGCCGCTGAGCCCAAATTGGAGGATTTAGCTAAGGCCTTGCACATGAATGCTTCTGAGCTGTTGATGACTTCTTGGCGAGGGGTTCCAGGTTTCTCTCTCCAGTTTCTGGTTGGTAAGGCTCAAGAGTACGCCAAGAATGGGTGTTGGGTGGTCTTTAACGCTGTTTTGGCTCTATGCATTTATGGGATAGTGCTGTTTCCCAACTTCCCAAACTTCGTGGACATGGATGCATTTCATTTGTTTGCTGCTGGCAACCCGGGTACCTACACTGATCGGGGACTTCTACCATTCGATGCACTACAGAAATGAGAACAGGAGAGGCAAGAACGTCTCTTGTTGCGGGCCTTTGCTGTACATGTGGTTTAAGAGCCATCTTCCCCTGAAGGGACCTTTTGTGGATAGTGCAACTACAGCTGACTGGCCAGAGCGTATGATGAGGCTATCTTCTGAAGACATTGAGTGGTTTGACCGAGACTTGTTGGGGTCTGAGCTTATTTTCAGTTGTTCTGGGTATCCTAATGTTCCGTTGATAGGGAGAAAAGGGTGCATCAACTACAACCCATCTCTGTTCGTCCGCCAGTTTGGATACGCGTTGAAGAACCCACCTCAGGAGGAAGAAGTACAGGAATCTCTGTACTTCACCGGTGATTTGAATGGAGAGTTACTAGCCAAGCTTCGGCATGCCTGGATGCGTATTAACAGAAAAGGGAAACCACTGTTGGGGAAGAATGATTGTCAGGCATATGCACCCTACAAAGTTTGGATCCAGGAGAGGGCAAGACAGTTACTGATGCCATTTCCAGTTGCACCAGTCCCTGTTCATATCCCGGTAGAGGAGCCAACCACTGTCACTATGGAGGTCTACGAGCAAGTTGTGAGAGAAAAGGAAGCCTTAATGAAGATTAATGAAGAGTTAGAAAAGGAGTTGGCTCAGATGCGTAGTGAGAAGAATAAGGCTGTACGTTCTTTCCAATAGCAGATCGAACTAGTAAACAGGCTAGGTGCTGAGTTGACTGAGGAGAAAAAGAAGCGCGAACGTCTGGGTCAAGAGTTCAGAAGCTCTCATGACATGTTGGAGTCCAAAAAGAAAGCACTCGACGCCGCTCACCGAGAAATCTCTTCTTGTAACAAGACATGGAATGCTACGCTAACCAACAACAAAAAGAGGGAAGATAAATTGAAACAGCAAATTTCTGACCTCGAAGAGCAGTTGAAGGCTAGCATTAAGAAGCATGAAGAGGAGGTAATGGCCAGATATAGTCTCCAGAATGCATTGAACAAGGCCATCGAAGGCAGGAACGAAGTTGTGTCTCAGAAGCGGAAGCTAGAGGATCGCTTCGGAGAAGGGGCATGGGAGGAAACTGCTGGTGACGTGCGACGTGTTCTCAAACGAAGAAACCAACTTGTTGAGGGGCTGCTTACCCGACCAAGTCATCCAGAGACCAAGAAGTTAATAGAAGAATACCAGGCTCATGAGTGTACTTGACCATTTAATGTGTATGCTTTATTTGCATTCATGCTGGCCATCACCAGGATTGTTGGTTGAGGTCATGCCTTCTCATTGTATACTCAGTGATGTTGTATTCTTGGATTTCTCTGCAATATACGAGGTTTTCTATGATTCAGCTCCAATCACTGTCTTGCTAGCACTGTCACTGCACTGGCACATTCACACTAGAATCGGGGAATGATAATCCCTAATGCACAGACACATATTGCATTTTGCATACATACTCATATTTGCATTACAGGTTTGTGATCCGTGTATCTTACCTCCTGCATCCGTTCCAGGTATTTTCAGAATTGCAGAAAAGCGGGTCCACCGTTACTCCACAAGGATTAACCAGAAGAAGATCATGGACAACGTGCAGAGTGAAATGCAAGAGATGCGTGACAGGATGGCCCTGCTCATGCAAACCATGGAGACCATCGCCAAAGGACAAGAGCAGCTGCAGAATCTGGTTCAACCGATAGTCGCGCAGGCTGAAAACAACGGGACACCGCATGGTGAGAATATTGCTGCTTCTCCCCGAGTTGAGAATCGTCAAAGTGTTGATGCTGTTCCCGTAACCGGTTTGAATGCTGGAGAAACTGGTCCTGTAGGTGGATGCGGGAACGCCGGTAATACAGATACTGCTGGAGTATTTATGGGCAATGTCGGCCAGGGTTTCAATGGGGGCGCTGAGAATGTCGGAATGAATGGTATCAATGGTAACCAGGGCTTCAATGGTGTGAACATGGGGTATGGCAACATTGCTGGCGCCAAAGCTGGGTTTGGTGACTATGGTTATGGCAATCTTGGATATGGAACTGGTGGGTACAACGCTCAAGAGATGGGCAATCTGAGGTACGACCCCAGGTATTTCCAAACGGGTCCGGGTCGTGATGCAGATTATGTTGGATACGATGCAGTACCTCGCTGGGAGGATCGTCAGGAGGATGTGTTCTCGGGTCAGAACGAGGGTTATGAAAGGGCTAGGGATGACAACCATCGGATGAGATTGCTAGAAGAGAAGGTGAATGGATTGGCCAGCCAGAATGCTCTTGGGCTGGATATGTCAAATATGGGGTTAGTCCCAGGGTTGAGGGTCCCGCTGAAATTAAAAGCACCATCATTTGATAAGTACAAAGGGGATACATGCCCTAGGGTGCATGTGCGCGCATTTTACAGGCGCATGTCCGCGTATTCAGACGACGAAAAGATGCTAATGCACTTCTTCCAGGATAGCCTGTCAGGGCCATCGCTGGAGTGGTACATGAGCTTGGAGCCTACTCAGATCAAGAGTTGGAAAGAGCTGGCAGAGGCTTTTGTTCGACATTATCAGTATAATAGTGATCTCGCCCCTAACCGAGTCCAGTTGCAGAGCATGTCTCAAAAGTCTAATGAGAGCTTTAAATAGTACGCCCAGAGATGGCGAGATTTGGCTGCTAGGGTACACCCCCCGATGGTGGAGCGCGAAATGATGGATATGTTCATAGGAACTTTCTCTGGAATGTACTATGACCGGTTGCTCAATTTTTTGATGAGTACTTTCTCTGAGTTGATCTTGATGGGGGAGCGCATTGAAAACGGGGTGAAGATTGGTAAAATTCAAGCGGGAGAGTCCAGTTCCGCAGGAGGTAATAAGAAGACGTTTGGTGGTAAAAGGCAGGGTGATACCAACGCTGTATACAGTGCTCGATGAAGGAATAAAGGTCAGAACTGGCGTCAGCAGTCGCAAGTTGCAAGTGTAACCATTCCAGGACCTTCTCAGCAGCAGAGACAACAACCATCGCAGCAGGCTCAGCAACAGCCTAATAATCAGCGCAGGCTTCAGAACCCCCGACCAAGGAGAGTATTCGAGGTGTCGCCGGTATCATATGCAGAACTCCTTCAAACTTTGTTGAAATTGCAGCTAGTCGAGAAGAGGACCTTAGCACCACCAACTGGCCAGCCACCAGTCGGATATGATGTTAATGAGCACTGTGACTTCCATTCGGGTGCACCAGGGCACAATATTGAAAATTGCCTAGCTTTCAAGCATAAAGTACAGGATTTGCTTGATAGTACGGCTATTAACTTCGGGAAGGAAGGTCCCAATATCACGCAGCAACCAATGCCCAAGCATGGTGGGGCTGGGGCCAATGCAATCATGGTAGATGATGAGTTGAACTTAGTTTCAGAAGTGAGCGAGCTGAAGACCCCTTTGAGTTACGTAAAGCAGCGCTTGTTGAAAGGAGGTGTCTATCTCGGTTGCAGTGAAGAGTGTGATGACTGTTTGGTCCAACCTGGGGGCTGTGAGAAGCTGAAAAGGGGAGTTCAAAGTTTGATTGATGAAGGAACTTTGCAGTTTGACAGGTCTGTGGGGCGAGAGAAGTCTGTTGAGACAGAATCTGAAGAAGAGCGTAGGGAAATTGCCACGATCACCATTTCGTTCAAATCAGTGACGATTTCGGCATCATCGAAAAGGCCGACCATTACTATTACCAAGGCTAAGCCAGTCCCTTTTGAAAGCACAAAGGCAGTCCCGTGGTGCTATGGTGCTGAAGTGTATTGTAATGGGGAGAAGGTTGACTTGAATGATCCGCCAGCAGGATCCGTGGATAACATAGTGGGAGCGGGTGGTATAACCCGGAGCGGGAGAATTTTCACTTCACCTGAGGTTGAAGCAGAGAGGCTTGCCAGGGGTAAGAACAAAGTTGTTGAGGGGGAATCTTCGGGGAGTAAGGAGAAAGAGCCGATAACCAAAGATGTGGAAGAATTCATGAGGTTAATTCGCAAAAGTGATTACAAGATTGTAGATCACCTGCAGCAGACCCCGTCAAAGATCTCCATATTATCGTTGTTGTTGTGTTCTGAGGCGCATAGAAATGCCCTGTTGAAGGTACTTAAGACATCCTTCGTGCCGCAAGAGATTTCGGTTAATCAACTGGAGGGGGTGATGGCACATGTTAACGCCGGGCATGGTCTGGGATTCACGGATTTCGATCTAACGCCTAGAGGGCGCGATCACAATAATGCCTTGCACATCTCTATCGAATGCAGGGGCACCATTTTATCCCATGTGCTGGTAGACACTGGGTCCTCGTTGAATGTGTTACCAAAGAAAGCCCTGTTGAAATTGGATACCCGTGGGTTGTTGTGCACACCTAGTATTTGGTAGTAAGGGCCTTTGACGGAACAAGGAGGTCAGTATTCGGGTCGGTGACGTTACCCATCCAGGTAGGTCCGGAGGTGTTTGATACAGTGTTTTACATCATGGACATACAGCCTGCATATAGCTGTTTGATCGGGAGACCTTGGATTCATGCCGCTGGGGCAGTAACTTCTACACTCCATCAGAAGCTGAAATATATGGTTGAAGGGAGTATTGTGACGGTGTGTGGCGAAGAGGATATCTTAGTCAGTCATTTGTCTTCCTTCAAATACGTGGAGGTAGATGGAGAGATTCATGAAACGCTGTGTCAGGCATTCGAAGGGGTGAACGTTAAAGAAGAAGCTCCGGTAAAGAGTGAAGGGCAAGAGGTGGTCGTCTCCTCATATAAAGAAGCCAAGGCGTTGGTACAAGCAGGAGAGACTCAGAAGTGGGGGCAGGTTCTAGACCTACCAGTGAAGCAGGATAGGTATGGTTTGGGGTACCGCCCATCTCCCTCGCAGAGTGCGCCTAAATACAAGGGACCTGTGGTGTTCACGCCCGGAGGAGTTAGTTTCAAAAGGATTAATACCGTATCTGATACGGAGGAAGTGGATAGCGATTGCGACATGGACGCATGGATTCGACCCAGCACGCCGGGGCAAAGCCTATGCAACTGGTCCATCCAGGACGTCATCCAAGTCACCAAACAGTAATGCATTGTTTTTTTCAATCATTGTATGATCACATGCCTTGCCCGGGGCATCAATGATCTTGTCTTAGGGCCTAACTGTTTACCTGTATGTTTGCATGATCAATAAATGACGGCATTTTTTACATTCAAATGTTGTGATCCTTTTCTTTCTGTTTTTATTTTTCAATAAAATGGCAGCGTGGTTATGCATTTTGCTTGTACATCATTTTTGAAGCACTTAACCGTTTCCCTCGCAGGATTCACGAATTTTCAGATGACACCGACCAAAAACTTCCTATGACTCGTTTAGACTTCGAGCATCCGATCTTCCAAGCTGAGGAGGAAATTGTGGAGGATAGTGACTTACCAGAAGAGCTGAGTCGGTTATTGAAGCAAGAGGAGAGAGTCATTCTGCCTCACCAGGAAGAGATTGATATTGTCAACTTGGGGTCTGAAGAATGCGTCAGGAATATCCGTATAGGGGCCGCGTTGCAAGTGGACATCAAGCGAGAGCTTATTGAGATGCTGCGTGAATATAGTGATATATTTGCTTGGTCTTACGAGGACATGCCAGGTTTGGATACTGATATGGTTGTTCATCGTCTGCCGTTAAAGGAAGATTGCCCGCCTGTGAAGCAGAAACTCAGAAGGACTCGTCCTGAGATGGCCGTAAAGATAAAGGAAGAAGTGCATAAGCAATGGGATGCTGGATTCCTGGCTGTTACCACTTATCCCACTTGGGTCGCTAATATTGTGCCTGTGCCAAAGAAAGATGGCAAGGTTCGAATGTGTGTTGATTATAGGGATCTAAACAAAGCGAGCCCGAAAGATGATTTCCCGCTGCCGCATATTGACGTATTAGTTGACAACACGGCTCAGTTTTCAGTGTTCTCCTTCATGGATGGATTTTCGGGGTACAACCAGATCAAAATGGCTCCGGAGGATATGGAAAAGACGACCTTCATCACCCCGTGGGGAACCTTCTGTTATAAGGTGATGCCCTTTGGTTTGAAAAATGTCGGGGCAACGTACCAGCGGGCTATGACAACGCTTTTTCACGACATGATGCACAAAGAGATTGAGGTGTATGTCGATGACATGATTGCCAAGTCTCAAACAGAGGAAGAACATCTGGTTAATCTGCTGAAGTTGTTCAAGAGGCTGAGGAAGTCCAGGCTGAGGCTGAATCCTAATAAATGTACCTTCGGAGTGAGATCCGGGAAGCTACTGGGGTTCATTGTAAGCAAGAAAGGAATCGAGGTTGATTCTGCAAAAATAAAAGCAATACAAGAAATGCCAGCACCGAGAACAGAAAAAGAAGTCCGTGGATTCTTAGGGAGGTTGAATTACATTGCTAGGTTCATCTCTCACCTAACGACCACGTGTGAACCATTATTCAAGCTGTTAAAGAAAGATCAAGCGGTGGTCTGGAATGACAATTGCCAAAGGGCATTTGAAAAGATAAAAGAGTACTTGCAGGAACCTCCGGTGTTGATACCCCCAGTAGCGGGGCGACCACTGATTATGTATCTGACGGTTCTTGAGAACAGTATGGGTTGTGTTCTCGGTCAACATGACGAGACAGGAAGGAAAGAGCATGCAATTTACTACTTGAGTAAAAAGTTCACGGATTGTGAATCTCGATACTCTATGCTCGAAAAGATGTGTTGTGCATTGGCGTGGGCTGCCAAACGTCTAAGACAGTACATGCTGAACCATACAACCATGCTGATATCGAAGATGGATCCGATCAAATATGTGTTTGAAAAGCAAGCGCTCTCTGGAAGGATTGCTAGATGGCAGATGGTATTGACAGAATACGATATCCAGTATGTTTCCCAGAAGGCCATTAAGGGAAGTGTCTTGTCCGAATATCTTGCCGAACAGCCGATTGAGGATTATCAGCCTATGAAGTTTGAGTTTCCTGATGAGGACATAATGTACTTGAAAGCTAAAGATTGTGATGAGTCGTTGCCTGGTGAAGGACCTGAGCGGAGTTCCTAGTGGCAATTGATTTTTGATGGGGCTGTCAATTCGTACGGTAGCAGGATTGGGGCAATCATTACAACTCCCCAAGGGTCGCACATCCCGTTCACAACCAGATTGACTTTTTCAGTGACGAATAACGAAGCCGAGTACGAAGCTTGTATTATGGGGTTAGAAGAGGCTATTGATCTGAGGATCAAGAATCTGGATGTATATGGGGATTCAGCATTGGTTGTGAATCAGATTAAGGGAGAGTGGGAGACGCGTCAACCTAATCTGGTACCGTACATGAATTATGCGAGAAGGTTGCTACCTTTCTTTGATAGGGTGGAGTTCCATCATGTACCTCGGGCGGAGAATCAAATGGCGGACGCCCTTGCAACGTTATCCTCGATGTATAAAGTCAACCGCTGGAATGAGGCTCCCAGCATTGTCATCTCTCGCCTTGATAGGCCGGCCTTTGTGTTTGCAATTGATGAAGCATCTGACGGTAAACCTTGGTATTTCGACATACAGAATTTCCTGAAGAATAAGGAATATCCGGCTGGGGCATCCAATCGTGATCAGAAGACTCTAAGGAGATTAGCAGGCAACTTCTATCTGAATCCCGACGGCGTTTTGTATAGAAGGAACCACGATTTGGTACTCCTCCGGTGTGTAGACGAGAAGGAAGCCGACTTGCTCATGGAAGAGGTCCATGAGGGAACTTTTGGTACACATGCTGGTGGACATGCTATGACCCGAAAGTTGTTGCGGGCAGGGTATTATTGGTTGACGATGGAAACGGACTATTTCAAGTTTGCCAAGCGGTGTCACAAGTGCCAGATCTATGCAAATAAGTTCCATGTGCCACCCAGTCCCCTGAATGTTATGGCTTCACCGTGGCCTTTCTCCATGTGGGGAATCGATATGATTGGCAAGATTGAGCCTACTGCTTCTAATGGGCATCGCTTCATTCTGGTCGCGATCGATTACTTCACCAAGTGGGTGGAAGCAGCATCTTACGCCAATGTGACGAAACAGGTGGTGGCCAGATTTATCAAGAAGGATATAATTTGCAGATACGGTATTCCTGAACGGATCATTACTAATAATGGTTCGAATTTGAACAACAAGATGATGAAAAATCTTTGTCGGGAGTTCAAGATCGAGCATCATAATTCATCTCCCTACAGACCCAAGATGAATGGCGCTGTTGAAGCGGCCAACAAGAACATAAAGAAAATTGTTCAGAAGATGGTGGTAACGTATAAGGATTGGCATGAGATGCTGCCATTCGCTTTGCACGGTTATCGTACTACAGTGCGTACATCAACCGGGGCAACACCGTTCTCACTAGTATATGGCATGGAGGCTTTCCTGCCATTAGAGGTTGAGATACCGTCTTTGAGGGTTTTGCTTGATGTCAAGCTGGACGAGGCAGAATGGGTGAGAAGTAGGTTGAATCAGCTAAGCTTGATAGATGAGAAAAGACTGGCATCCATTGCACATGGTAGGCTATATCAGAGCCGGATGAAGAAAGCGTTCGACAAGAAGATTTGACCTCGAAGCTTTCAAACGGGTGATCTTGTGCTGAAGAAGATTCTCCCACCGCAATCGGATCACAGGGGCAAATGGACTCCCAATTACGAAGGTCCATACGTCGTGAGAAAGGTCTTCTCCGGAGGAGCCTTATTGTTATCCACCATGGATGGTGAAGACTTTTCGTCCCCTGTAAACTCGGACGCAGTTAAAAAATACTTTGCTTAAAATTGACCCGCTGGACAATAAAAAGAGAGTCCAGGAAAAAATGGGGCATCCTGGCGAACCGAAAAACAGAATAAAAGGTTCGGGCAAAAGTTAGGGATATAACGGAAAAAATGTACACCCGCGAAGTCGAAAACCTACACTGGGCGGCTTCGGCAAAAAAGGGTATCCTGGTGAATCGAAAACCCGCAAAGGGCGATTCACGCAAAAGTTAGGGATTTGAGAAGCAAATGACTGCGGTCCAAGTTGATTGTTTGTGGTTTGGGAGCAACTGGGGGGTCAACCATCCAAAGCAATTTCTTCCGAAGACAGAGATCGGGAAAGCGTCAGAGTCCGACGAGTCATAGGAGGATCGGTTTATGGTGTTCGTCTGTAACACGTTGCCGACATGTGTACAAATTTTATCCTGTATATTTGTATACTTTTGCATTTTGTTTGTGTGTGACTACCTCTTTTCAGGAGTTGCATCTGATGTACAAATCTTGCCTATTCTCAGGCCGTTATCAATAAAGTGTTTTATTCAGTGTAGTGTGTGGCTTTGGTTTTAATTTTTTACAGTTTTGTTTGTAAAAAGCGCCGATGTTTTTGATAAACTTACATGCGTGTAAACAGGCGGGCCTCGGCCGATGATCGTTAAAACCGAAAATTACCTGAATAGTTGTCTTGGGTGATTACCAAGATGTTGCTTTTTGCATAGATTACCTTGTGTTTGCTTGTTGACTTTTACAGGTATTCAAAGGCTTGCAAAGTTTCCCGCCAGAGTCCATGGCCGGCGGGTACCCTCTCCAGAGGATGAACGTTATGCCCTTCCCCAGTGAAGTCGCCCCAGGCAAAATTGAATGTTATCTCCCCAGGAGAGTGGAGATTGCGTCAAAGGAAAAGATCAATGTATCTTCAGTAGTTCAGAATTAGCTTGTCAAGCGAAGCAGAGTCCTCCCCAGCAAAGGTCGAGATGGATATGATTAACTTCCCCAAAGAGTTTTCTGTGTAGTGCGAGCCAGAGCACACCGGTCAACCCTTAGCTCAGTGATAGCAGGATGAAGTATCCCCACAGGGCGTAATCAGAGTGTTGATACATTTGAAAGCAGTTTCCGGGATTTTTTTTCCTCTTACCTCAACAGGTTGATCCTTCCTCGTCAGGACGATCATATTCAGCAGAATTTGAAGTTTCGAGTTTGTGAGCTATTTTCCCAGCAGGATGGTTATCCCCAGCGGAGTTAGTTCATCTTTCCAACATTTATTTTGTTGGAAGCGTATCGGTAGTATTCCGGTCATCCCCAGCGGATCCAGTGTGTCTTCAGCATTTATTTTGCTGAAGTAACTCTTTGCATAAGCATGCATCATGAGCATTTGCATTTTACACGAGTACGTCGCATTTCCATGCTGTGTGAAAGCATTATGTCATTATCAAACGTGCATTTTTGAAACATAAGCCAAGTGGTTACCTCTTCGGTTTCTGATGTGTTGTTCCCTGCTGATAAGAGGAGTCGTGGTTCAGGAAGATGTTGATTTGTGGTCAAAATACGCAGTGATCGTATGTGTACCATATACGGGGTTCATATTGTGAGGCACGCAGTAATCGTGTTAATTTTGAGATGTTGATTTGTGGCCCAAGTACGCAGTGATCGTATTGGTCCCGACCTTTGGGGGTTCATGCTGTAAGACATGCAGTGATCGTGTTGGTCTTGGTATGTGTATCTATGGTCGAATGGCGCAGTGATCGTATTCGTCCCGATCTAAGAAGATTTTTTTGTAAGGCACACAGTGATCGTGTTGGTATCAACTCGGGGTTTTATTGGGCAGGACGCGCAGTGATCGTGTTCACTCTATTGGTGGTGCGGGACACGCAGTGATCGTGTTTGCCATATCATGTGATGTTTGTTGGTCGATATACGCAGTGATCGTATTCGTCCGTTACACAGTGGTTATAGATTGACACGCAGTGATCGTGTTCTTCCAGTTTTGTTGGTAGGTATGCGCAGTGATCGTATTCGTCCGTTATATGGTTTGGTCATAGGGTGAGGCGCGCAGTGAACGTGTTCATCTAGTTGTTGGTGGCCGAAGTACGCAGTGATCGTACTCATCCCATGTTTGAAGTTGTGTCACAGCACGCAGTGATCGTGTCTCCTCCAGTCAAGAGGGCCGTGACATGAAACGCGCAGTGATCGCATTCACCCTATGTATGGTTAGAATATGCAGTGATCGTATTCGTCCTATTACATGGGTTGGTTTTGTGGCACACGCAGTGATCGTGTTTTCTCTAGTCAAGAGGATCATGGCTCAGAACGCGCAGGGATCGTGTTCAAGCACGCAGTGATCGTGTTCAAGATACGCAGTGATCGTATTCGTATAGCACGCAGTGATCGTGTTGGTAGTGCCATGGGAACTTGTGATGCGGAGCACGCAGTGATCGTGGCTATCGTGTCAGTTGGTTTTGTTGGTCGGCATACGCAGTAATCATATTCGTCCTATTACATGGGTTGGTTTTGTGGCACACGCAGTGATCGTGTTGACATCATTTTGAGGGTTTGTTGGGCGAGATGCGTAGTGATCGTATTCGTCCTATTGCAGCACACGCAGTGATCGTGTTCGTCGTATTGGTGGTTGAAGTACGCAGTGAACGTGTTCGCCTCTTCTATGTGGATTTATTCCGTCTGGCACGCAGTGATCGTGTTTACCTCATCCGGTTGGACTTATGGTCGATGTGATTTTGGTTGTAACACAGCACGCAGTGATCGTGTTCGTCGTGTTTGTCCCGTTAGTTGATGTTGTTTGTGATACACGCAGCGGTCGTGTTCGTCTCATTTTTATGGATTTGTGGTGTAAGACGCGCAGTGATCGTGTTTTCTCCTGTCAAGAGGGTTGTGGTGTAGAATACGCAATGATCGTGTTCATCTTGTTACGGAGGGTTGTTGTGCCAAGCACGCAGTGATCGTGTTCGTCATGTCATATTCCCCTAGCAGAGTTGCTTGGTCAAGCATTTCTCTTTCCCCCATCTGAGTCTTTCTCAGGATGCTGTGGATTCAGCATTAGAAGACGGTAATGCAGTTTGTGGGTAGTTACCCGTAGTTCCCCCAGCAGAGTTATGTGCTCCAGCAGGGCGTTACTTCAATGAGTTAATTGGTTAAGTTCCCATTTTCCCCAGCAGGTGTTTGACGGCAGTCGTCAGAATTGGCCCCTCAGAGTGGCTTAGTTAAGTTTCTCATTTCCCCGCAGAGTCAGTTGTTCATGTCTTCGAACATTGTCTCGTTTGGTTAAGCGTTTGCTCGTTTCTTAAGGATACGAAAGGTTGATCAGTGAAGTCAACATGACAAGTGAAGTCAATATTCTCCGCTGGTTAGCGTGTGCTCGGTTGATAAGTGAGATCAACAGAGGTTGATAAGTGATGTCAACAATTTCTCGTTGTGTGGTGTATGCTCATTTCTTCGGAATGGAGTGGTCTACGGACAATATCAGATTATTTTACAAAAACAGATTGACAGATGGATGGCTAGTTGTTGCCGTGACAACAGAAGTCATTTCCCTGAAGGGTTTTCCCCAAGCAGTGGTCGTATACGCAATTTATTCTTGCGGTTGGCAAATTTCCGGGTTCTTTCGTATTCAACCGTCTCGTACCTCGAATGTCTGAAGGCTGCACGCTCTTCATCCAGTTGGGTCCAAGCTGCTTGAATAGGGGCAGCTGTTGCACCCCAAAATTTGCCCAACCTTTTCTAACCTAGGTTTATGTTTCAATTGCATAATCATTTGCATTGGCATCATGTACATAGTGTATTCATCTGCATTGCATAGTATGAGCAAGCTATCTTAATCAGGGGATCAAAGTGTCATTCTTGTCTCAAGAGGCATATTCAAGGGTTTCACTCATATTCAAGACTACTCAGGTCATCAGGGAAGAATTTGAGCTTTGAAGAGTTGACAGGTTGATCAGTGAGTTCTCCCCTGTCTTGAGGTTATTTGGGGATCATCAGAGGAAATGTGAGCTATGAGCCAAGAGCATGAGGTGTGTATGGATGTTATGAAGAGCCTAGATGATCATTTTTGAGGAGTAACCAAGTCATTGGAATGATTGCAAGAGCCTCAGTTGAAGTCAGTCAACTAGGGTTTTGTCTGGGTCAACACTAGGTCAACCTTAGGTCAAAGACTTGTTTGGAAAGGCATCCAGGATCATTTGAAGAATGTGGGATTCATTATTTGCTATATGGATATGGATATGGTGTTGTGCTAAAGAAAAATCAGAAGGAGTCAAGGAGAAGAGGAGGTACTAAATTAGGGTTTCAGTGTAAAATCCCTTGATTTAGGTTAAACTTCAAAGCAGTGTAACTCAAGATGCAAGCTTCATATGAATTTATGGTCCACATGAAACTTGTAGAGTATCTTCATAGCTTTAGTTTAGTGGTGGAAGTCATCAAGATGATTTATATAAATCAAGTTATAGCTCTTGCAAGTTACAGGTCATCTGAGGGCACTGAAATTTGTCTGTAAAAGTTGTCTGTCTTCCAAGCAACGTTTGACCTTCAAGGAGATTTCAAATGGATTTCTGGCCAACATGAGAGTTGTTCCTCATTGTCTTAGCTTTCTATAAAGGTATGGTATGCCTTCATATTATTTGTGGAACTCTATTTATGTCCTTGGCAAGCAAAGGGTATTTTGGTTATTTGAGAATTACAGGTCATTCTTAGCCTATGCCTAAAACTCATACAAGGAAGCTTCAAATGAAAAACTTCACAACATCAAAGTTGCTCAAAATGTCATTTTAAGTCTAGAAAAGAGGTCATGGAAGTTTGAAATGCATAGAACTCAAATTGATAAAAGTTGGTGAAAAATGACTTAAAATGGCATATAACTTGAAAAAGTTCAAATGGAAAATTGGTTTGGGCAACTTATAAATCCAAAATGGGTCATGTAATATACCAAATTGATTCTAAACATCATTTTAAAAACGTTGGTTCAGCCACTTTTTTTGAGTTAGGGCTTAAATTTTGGACTTGCTTTGTAAAGTTCTTTCTTGCATAATAAGGCAACTTTGCAAAACTCAACATAAGGCAAGGATCAGCTTGTTTTTCACACATACCATCTCAATATCTCATGAGGAGAGATTTTAACACAAGTTTAGAGGGCTGTATGCAAGAGATGAGAGATATTCAACATGTCATCAAGTGAGATTTCCATAACTTTCTACCACATTCTAGAATCATCCTAGAGGGATCCAGAAACTTCTAGGCATTGCCATCATCATCTATATAATGAATGTGGATCATTGGTGGAAGAGGTTGGTGAAAAGAGAGTGAGGAGAGAGAGAATTCCATAGTTTCTTCAATTGCAAGTAAGAGAGAAATTGTTCATTCTACACCAAGTCTGTTCAATCTTCTCCTTCATCTACAATCCATAGATCATAGTGAGTGCATACAAGCAAGTTCAAAGGCACATCAATGGAGGATTGAAACTCTAAGGTTGAGATTGCAAAGATCCATAACAGTTTCGAATCTCTTCATCCAAGCATTTTCCATACATTCTTTTGCAAACAGAAAGCTCCTCATCAAGCAAGGATCATTCTCGAAGGATTACGAGCATTGAATTGGACTGGAACCACCTCTGCCATAGCTACCTAGCAGGTTGGTGAATCCTCCTCTATCTCCTTATTTATGTGTTAATTAGGTAGAAAGAATAGGTTAGAACTGTTAGGGTTGATCAGATGACTGAATTCAGAAAGTTAGGGTGAATTTCGTGAGGATTGATAACATGGTGATGAATCTTTCAAGATCAAGAACTCATAGATTATTGAGCAATAATTCGCATACGATAGCATACTGAGATCAGTGAGACATGAAGAACACATTAGTGCCATTAGAATCTAGAATTGTTAGGGTTGATCACAGTGAGAATTCTTGGGACCAATGATTTCGTGTCCTCTGTTTGTGAGTTCTATGGAGTTTTAATCAAAACCAAGGATAGGGTTGTGTTCCTGGGAAAGAAAAAAGCAAGATTGCTCTTTATAGTTTGGGATTTGATGGAGAATCGAGGGAGATCAAACGAGTTGAAGGTGTGTGCATGGAGACTGGTTTTCCCTGAAACCCTAGCGAGAGGTAGGTGATGATGTTTCAGTCGTTGGATCTGAATCAAGACTTTGACTTCCAACCTCATCGCACGGTCCATATTTGAAAGCAAAGCGGAGGGAAATGAAACACGCTGAACGCAACGTTTCATTAAACCCACACCATGGGCCTGAATCCAATCGTGCTTTCCACACCCCCACCAGCGAGCCCAATGGAAAATGAACTTAAAATTGTTGCTAAATACACCGAGCGTTTAATCTTTTTCTTTGGTTTTTTATTTTGAATTTATGAAACCAACTGGGCTTAACATAATTAATATCTGCGCCCCCACTTCTCTGGCCCATCAAGAATTTTAACTGAGCGCCTATGTTGTTGGCACCCCCATCCCCATTTATTTCATTTTTTTGATTTTATTTTTCTTTTATATTTTTTGCATCTTTAAAAATCCATATAAAATTGAAAAAAGCTTATTTTTAATTGGTTCTTTTTGTGGTAGATTCATAATTCTGTTAAGAAAAATAATAAATAATAAAAATAGCATTTTATTTTGTTTTAATATTTTTTATGTATTTTCCTTTTAAATAGCTTTTTAAGTGATTTAGTTTAGTACTTAACCTTGTTGATTTTAGTTCAATTAGCTCCCCTTAGATTTAGGGTCCATTCTTTTTAGGGTGATTAACTTAGGACTTTAGCTTCCTCATAGGATTTAATTCATAATTTTAGGATTAATTTTTAGATGATTTGATTAGGTGAGATTAGAGTGGTTAAAATTAGGGTTTTAAATGAGCATAGGTGAGATAGATCATTTCTTTTAGGAATTTTGATTTGATTTTGGGGTATGGGACTATAGGGGTTATGGATAGGTAATAGATCCCTTAGAAAATATTAGGATTCCCCTATTACTATTAGTATATTGCTTGTATTTGATTGATTGTGTGGTGTGCCCTCTTTAGGGTTATTATTTGTCTGTGTGGGATATTGGGTTTGTTTGGGGCTTGGGGTTTGAGCTGAAGACTGTGTTGATGAAGCCCATTTGAGGATTAAAGAATGAAGACCAACTTCCAGAGTTGATGAGGAGTATCTCTTGCTGGCAGCTGTTGAAGGTTATAGGATCTAGGAGTTAGGCAGAGCTCTAGAACAGAAAACTTGGTTCACAAACATGGAAGGTCTTGATTGCCTCCATCCCTCTCTATGATGCAGAGTCTCTCTAAGACATTCACCCCTTCCTTTGGAAGGCTTGGTGATGGTGTCTAAGAGATAGAACTCTTGAGAGAAACATTCTATGTGTTGTTAGCAGTCTGTTTGCCACCTTTGGTGGTCAACTAATTGCTTAACACCCAGTTCATTCTTGTGATTGGTTCCTTAGCTTGGAGAGTGGGACTTGAAGAAAAGCCATTGGGAGATTGAAGATAAAAGACTGATGCTTGCTTGAAGCCTGAAGATGGTTGCAGATGCTGATGAAGATTGCTTTGCTGTTTAGTTTTAGCTGTTTAATTCTTGATGTATTGATTGAATTTCCCTGACTGTATTGTTTGTTGTTTAACTTGTTAGGTTGAAAGTGAATCCTGTTCACTTTTTCCTATTGTTTTCTAGGTTCGAGGTTGAGTGGGACTCCCTTGCCTCGCTTGTATTGTTGCATCCATGCATTTTACTGCTTTATTGTATATATCTGCTTTATCGTTTCTGTTTTCGTTTATCCCTTAGGATCTCTGTTTCTCTCTGCGCAAGAGAGGAATATGATAGACATTAGGAGTTAACCCATGCATGATAACATTAGGGTAGATTTTATTCCCCTTTCAACCCTAGGATTTGTAGAGTGTCATCTCTTCTTTCTTCAAAACAACAGAAAAACATTAATAAAGGTTATAACAACAGTCAATTCATTTCTTCCGTCAAAAGATTTGAACAAACATCAACCTTTTTGCAATAAGAAAACCTTGTTTAAGGTGAGATTTTTCATAAAAGACACTTGAACAGCTTGTGTCGTGCGTAGCCCGAACTACGTTTGCTCTGATCTTCCATGCTGTGTGGAAGTACGTAGGCATAGGATGCAGTGTCCTAGCGAGCAACCTTCACCCATCTTCCCCCGTAGTTAGGCGAACTACGTTGACTCTGATTTCTCGTTCCAGACGGGAATACGTAGGCATAAAGTGCGATGCTTTGCCGAGTCATGTTTTCTTTTCTTTCAGACCTCATCCTTTAGTTTAGATAGAAGTATAATCCGTACAAACCAAGCAAGCGTGGATCCCATCGAGTACGATGGACGTGAGGGGTGCTAATACCTTCCCCTTGCGTAACCGACTCCCGAATCCAGGTTTTAGTTGCGATGACCATACCTTTTACCGTCTTTGCGTTAGGTTTACTTCGAGCGTTTCCTTTCCCTCCTTTGGGATAAATAACGCACGGTGGCGACTCTTTTGTCAGCCGGCGCCGATTTTCGCAGTAGCGACACCCCCGACCCCCGAATCTCTTAAGCGTTGTCGTTACATCGCGAAAAGGGTTTTTCTTTTTTTAGACCTTTCCTTTGGACAAATTAAAGATCGGTTGTAAAAGAAATAAGGTTCAGGTTAATTTAATAGCTTGATATCCAATTTTCACCGCAACAGAAATGGTGACTTCACTGGGGATTCGAATGTTTTGAGGGTTTAGACTATCTTGTTTGAATACTTGCTATATTTGTGAATACTTGTAAATATGTATATATGTTCCCTGTTGGATCTTGGGAACTTTGAGTGGTGAGACAACACTATACCTGTGTTTGAGCGTACTTATGATAGGATGGAGGTATATTCAAGGAGGCTTATAGGGAGTTGATTCCCGACCAAGCTGACTTGAGAAAGCCACCGCTCAGTAGAGGCCCTTCTGAGAGTTAGTATTGTTGATCGAGTATTCGTGAAAACAATGCTACTTTCTACATGGGAGCCCGTGATACTGAGGACCTTTAGATTACTTTTCCCCCACTATGGCTTTATTAGGATGTAGTGCGGTGACTATAAGGAAGTAATTCCAAAGTAGTTGATACACGATACTACACTTGGACGAGACTTTCTTGAGAATATTATCGACCACCAAGTATTTGGAAATTGATAATATCCGAAAGATGGGTCGAGGACTCTGGGAACTCTTTTTAGAACCTGGCTCTACAGTTTTGAAAACCTTAGTACATACCTTTGGGTGGGTAGACCTTGACTCCATACTCATGTTCTCCAAACCAAAACCTTTATCTGTTTATCAGTGTGTATATCTGTGCTTACCTGTGTTTGTGCATTCATGGATTCATGAACATCATATCATAAAGGTTTCATGGAACTCAGATCTCTTGTTTGTAAACATTAGGATCATCATGGACAATGGAAAAAGAAAACTATGAAGTACACTTACAAAAGTCCTAACTGGGATGACATAGAAAGGTTGAGTACTTTGATAACAGATCTAGAAGGATTCCTCTCCACACTCCTCCAGTTTTATGATCCACTCTATCATTGTTTCACTTTCCCTGATTATCAGCTGGTACCTACACTTGAGGAATATTCTTGCTTGATTGGTTTGCCTATTCTTGAAGACTCTCCTTTTCCAATCATGGAAAAGGACCCCAAGGAGAAGAAGTTGCTAAAGCTACACGTTTGGGATTGATGGATATTCAGAAAAATATGGTTACTAAGGGAGGAGTATTTGGTTTGACTGCAGAGTTCTTGGTTGGGAAAGCACAATACTATGCTGATCATTTGAGTATGGATGCATTCGAAGCCATCTTTGCCTTGCTCATTTATGGGATCTTCTTATTTCCAAGCTTTGATAATTTTGTGGATCTCAATGCCATTAAGATTTTCTTGAAGAAAAACCATGTGCCTACTTTACTAGCTGACGCCTATCATTCTGTTCATCTGAGAAATTTGCATAAAGGAGGAATGATTACTTGTTGTGTCCCTTTGTTATATAAGTGGTTTATTTCTCACTTACCTAAGGCTCATGCTTTTTGGAAGGAAGGTTGGTGGTCTCAGAAGGTTATGGCTCTTACTCACTCTGATATTGATTGTACAGCCGTAGTTACGATGGGATAAAAATCATTGACAGTTGTGGAAGCTTTAGTAACGTACCTCTCCTGGGTACAAGTGGAGGAATCAGCTATAGCCCTGTTCTCGCTCGCCTTCAGCTTGGATATCCTTTGAAGGACAAGCCAAACAACACTCATGTGGAGAATATTTTCTTTAAAGGAAGTTCAGAATTGAAGGGAGAAATTTTAAAAGCTTGGGGACATGTACAACAAGAAAGGAAAGGAAGACTTAGGGAAGCCTAATTGCGTCTCTCTCGAGCCTTATCTCCAATGGGTCCGAAAGAGAGCTATTCAGCTGAAGATGCCTTATCCTCAGCAGAAACCCATGACTTTAGAGGAGGAACACACAATGATATTTATGTCTGAAGAGGAGAAGTTAAAGATAGCTTTGAGGAAATCACTGTAAGAACACAGATTGTTTCTTAGTAATATCTCTATGTTTTGATGATAACTCTTATGAAATTTTGTATTAAAGAATTATATACTCTAAAATTGGTTAATGAATATTTGCTGCAGATAATTAAAGTATATATACATTAAAGAGCAAATTAATCTGAACATGGAACTATGGAAGGCTCTGAAGAGTCATAATCATCTTATAGAAGAATCTGAGCGCTGTCTGCAGAAGAATCTGAAGCAGAAGCTGCAGAAGAATCTGAAGCAGAAGACTCTAATAAGATCTGAAGACTCTGAAGCATTAAATAACTTTGTATGAGAGTTAAGAAGCTCAGTTTTTTTCAGAAGACTCTGAGAGTACTACACGCTGCATGTACTGAGGATCTGATTCATAAAACTCTGCTCTGATAGAACTACACACTAAAGCACACATGCTGCCTTACTTTGATTTAGCAAAATCTGATGGGTATCCAAGACTCTGATCATGCAAAATCTGATGGTTAACTTTGCTGAAAAGAAATACTTGTTGAAGAAGAATTCAAAGTAATATCCTTTGATTTGGCTCAACGACTCTTTCCTCTTTCATGCTTGACACTAGAACACAGACAAAAAGCATTTCTTTGTGCATTCTACTTCCAGGAAAGGTCATGTGATGTAAAGACAAAAAGGTTCAGGCCTTTTCAGTACACAACCTCCAATGTCAAGACTTTGTGGACTACTGTACATATAAAAGCAAGTCTTCATCATCTTCTTTAGTAGTAATCAAGAACCAACGAATCTCTGATAGAAAATCTCACAAGCTCTCATAAAATATTCTTATTGCTGAGTTTATTCTTTTGTTCTTAACATTAAGTGAAAAATCACTGTTGTGATAAAGCTTGTTAGAAGCATTCATACACTTGTATTAATCTTACATTTTATTGTAATAGTTCCTTAAGAAGATCCAGTTGGGATCAGAAGTTCTTGAGAAGACTTTGAACAGTTGTTCTTAGTGCTTACTATTGTAATCAGTTGATTAAATAGTGGATTAAGTCCTTGTTTGAGAAAGGCAAATCACTCTAGATAGGGTGGATTGGAGTAGTTGAGTTCAACGAACCAGGATAAAAATACTTGATCTTTTACTTCTAAGTTTTTATCTTCATACTTATTCAACCCCCCCTTCTAAGTATTTTCTCACCTTCAGTTGGCATCAGAGCTCCGGTTCTGTGTGTGCTACCACTTCACAGTGACAAAAAAGATCCAGTGAGAAAAACTTTGATACTTATATTTGGTTGTTTATAATGGCTGATGTTTCAACATCTAACAAGTATGAAGAAAGAGACAGAATCAATACTAAACCCCCTATGTTTGATGGGAGAAATTCGATTACTGGAAAGACAGGATTGAAAGTTTTTTCCTTGGTTATGATGTTGATTTCTGGGATTTGGTCATAGATGGATATGTTCATCCCATTGATGGGAATGGCAAGAAAGTAGATAGAAAATCTATGACAGAAGCCCAAAAGAAGGAATTTAGAAATCACCACAAGGCTAGAACAATATTGTTAAATGTAATATCTCACACTGAGTATGAAAAGATC
>OZ012739.1:282286418-282315687 GCA_963859935.3 Lathyrus sativus | reverse complement strand
ATGAGACGTATATCTCAGATTAATAAACTTAATCTTGTCAGAGGACTTCCTAAGTTGAAGTTCACCTCAGATGCTCTTTGTGAAGCATGTCAAAAAGGGAAGTTTTCAAAATCCTCTTTTAAATCAAAAAATGTTGTTTCTACTTCCAGACCATTAGAACTACTTCATATTGATCTGTTTAGACCAGTGAAAACTGCATCCATCCGAGGCAAGAAGTATGGATTAGTCATTGTTGATGACTATAGTAGATGGACATGGGTAAAGTTCCTAAAACACAAGGATGAGTCACATTCTGTGTTCTTTGACTTCTGCAAACAAGTCCAGAATGAAAAAGATTTCAAAATTATAAAAGTCAGAAGTGATCATGGTGGTGAATTTGAAAACAAATATTTCGAAAAATATTTTAATGAAAATGGCATTGCTCATGATTTTTCCTGTCCTAGAACTCCACAACAGAATGGAGTTGTAGAGAGAAAAATAGAACTCTGCAAGAAATGGCCAGAACCATGATCAATGAGACTAATCTGGCAAAGCACTTTTGGGCAGAAGCAATCAACACAGCGTGTTACATTCAGAACAGAGTGTCTGTAAGACCTCTTCTGGAAAAGACTCCCTATGAATTGTGGAGCAACAGAAAGCCCAACATTGCTTATTTTCATCCTTTTGGATGTATTTGTTATATGTTGAACACTAAAGAGAATCTTAGCAAGTTTGATTCTAAAGCACAGAAGTGTTTCATGCTTGGATATTCTGAACGCTCTAAGGGCTACAGAGTATACAATACTGAAACACAGATTGTGGAAGAATCTATACATGTTAGATTTGATGATAAGCTTGGCATTAAAAAGCCAAAGCAGTTTGAAAATTCTGCAGATAGAGAAGTAGTCTTCACAGACTCTGAAGGCTCAGAGGCAGACAAAGCTCAAGTGAAGGAACCAGAAGCAACGCCAAAGGCAATTCCTTTGACTTCTCAGATGAACAACTTAAACATTTCTGAAGAATCAACTATTAGAGGATCATCTTCCAGAATCAAAGCTTCTCATCCAGAGAATGTGATCATTGGAAAGAAGGATGACCCTATCAGAACAAGATCCTTTCTCAGATCCTCTGAAGCATCATTATTTGGACTGGTGTCAGTAATTGAACCAACCACTGTGGATGAAGCTCTGCAAGATAAAGACTAGATTATTGCCATGCAAGAAGAGCTAAATCAGTTCACTAGAAATGATGTGTGGGACTTAGTTCCAAGACCAAAAGGATTCAACATAATTGGAACTAAATGGGTCTTCAGAAACAAGCTTAATTAAAAAGGAGAAGTTGAAAGAAATAAGGCAAGGCTTGTTGCTCAAGGGTACAGTCAACAAGAAGGTATTGATTGCACTGAAACTTATGCTCCAGTGGCAAGGTTAGAATCTATACGTCTTCTTATTTCATTTGTTGCACAATACAACATCACTCTATATCAGATGGATGTTAAAAGTGCCTTTCTAAATGGTATTATAGAAGAAGAAGTTTATGTTCACCATCCTCCTGGTTTTGAGAGTGAAAAATTTCCAGAACATGTTTTTAAACTAAAGAAATCTCCGTATGGTTTAAAACAAGCTCCCAGAGCTTGGTATGAGAGATTAAGTAATTTCCTTCTGGAAAAGAATTTCATCAGAGGCAAAGTGGACACAACACTCTTTTGTAAAACAATTTAGAAAGATCTTCTAATATGTCAAATATATGTGGATGATATTATATTTGGATCTACCAATACTATGCTGGTAAGGGAGTTTGCTTAATGTATGCAGGCAGAATTTGAAATGAGCATGATGGGAGAATTGAGATACTTTCTGGGAATTCAAGTCAACCAAACTCTAGAGTGCACTTACATTCATCAGACCAAATATGTTAAAGAACTTCTGAAGAAATTTAACATGACTGATAGTAAGATGGCAAAGACTCCCATGCATCCAACTAGTACACTAGGCAAGGAAGAGGTAAGTAAGAAAGTAGATCAAAAACTCTACAGAGGTATGATAGGATCCCTTCTCTACTTAACTGCTTGAAGGATTAATTTTGCATTGTTGCATTTTGCATTCATAAGCATCGCATGTGCATGTTCTTGTGTTGTGTCTCATCTCGTTGTCTTGTCTCCAGAAAGAATCACACTGAATCCTCAACACCGATACAACACTCAAGCCCAAGCTCTCATAAGAATGGAAGGACAGAATTTGGATGTGGACATAATTGATAATGAACTCGGAGAGCTACGAGGAGGCATGGGCAGATCATGAAGCCCTATAAGTCATTCGTGTAAAGTTGGACACTCAAGCCACTGTTGTTTCTGAAATCACTGGCATAGCTGTAGAGCCGATCCCAACGGCAGTCACTGTTGCAAATGTTCCACCATATGGGTTATCGTCTGGTTTTGTGCCTCCACCAATAGTTAATCAACAAGCAGTTCCTTTGGGGCCATAAGTTCCTCAAGTTATTCCTACTTACACTCAGCCTTCTGTTCAGGTTCAAGCGCGCCCTGTTTTTCATAATCCTCCACCAGTGTACGAAGGTCTTGATGGGTATGAAGAAGAGAGCGGACAACATGATAAGTTGAAAGAAAGTGTAGAAACTATCGGCAGGAAAGTCAGAGCAATGGAAGGAAGTGACATCTTTGGTACTGATGCCAGAAATATGTGCCTAGTGTCTGGATTGGTAATTCCACCGAAATTCAAAGTTCCCAATTTTGATCAGTATTCTGGGGCTACTTGTCCTCGAACGCATCTGATTATGTATTACTGAAGAATGGCCGCTCACGTGGAAGATGACAAGTTAATGATTCACTGTTTCCAAGATAGTCTGAAAGGAGCTCCTGCTAAATGGTATTTGGGCTTGGATCAGTCTCGTATTCATAGTTTCCAAGACTTGGTTGATGCTTTTGTGAAACATTACAAGTACAACATGGATTTAGCCCCTGATAGAAGACAGTTACTGAGTATGTCACAGAAGAGTTCGGAATCTTTCAAAGAGTATGCACAAAGGTTAAGGGAAACTGCCTCTCAGGTAGAACCTCCTTTGAGTGAAAGAGAATTAACAGATTGGTTCGTCGATACAGTGAGACCAGAGTTTTATGAGAAAATGATCAGTAGTGTAACCGCAAGTTTTTCTGATATAGTAGCAGTGGGGGTGAGAGTGGAGTTAGGAATGAAGAATGGGAAGGTGGCTAGTGGTTCCAGCAGTTCTGGTAACAACAACGTCAAGAAGCTCAGCAGTAATTTTCATAAAAAGAAGGAAGGGGAGACAAATGCAGTAACTGTGGGAAGAAAGAGTCGCACCTAAAGACCGCCTTACAACAGTATCAGCAGAGTTATGTTCAACAACCTCAACAAGGCTTTGTTCAGCAGCCTCAAGCAAGTTATGTTCAGCAATCCCAGCAACAGCGACCAATGTATCCATTGCAGTATGCCCAACAACCTTATGTGGCAGTTGTAACTCCGACTTTCAGTCATCCTGTTCCCAGTTATCAGACAGTGCAGCCAGCACCTGTATATCAGCCAATTCAACAAGGGTATCAACAAGCGCCCAACGCTCCACCCTATCAACAACATCATCAGCCTAGAGCTCACGCACCCAGACAAAACTACCAGAATCGGAGACCAACAACAAAACCTCCACTTCCTCAGATACCGATGACTTACACCGAGTTATACCCCTCCTTAGTGTAGCAGGGATTGGTAACAACACGACCATTAAATCCAGACACCACATCTCCTCACTATAATCAAAATGCGCATTGTGCCTTTCACGAAGGTGCTGCCGGTCATGATTTAGAAGGCTGTCTTGCTCTAAAACATCTCGTCAGGAGTTGATGGAAAAGAAGATCTTGTATTTTGATGATGTACCCCCAAATGTCAAAAGTAATCCATTATCGAACCATGGAGGGGTTAATGCTGTAGAAGAAGTTTCAGACGAAAGGGTAATCCGAGGTGTGTCAGAGATCAAAACCCTGTTGAGGTTACTTCATGAGAAACTACTGAAAGCAGGATTGATAGAGGATGCGCATAATGATTGTGAAAAATGTTTTGGTGATTCTAGAGGGTGTGATGAGGTACGAAGAGGTATACAAAGATTAATCGATGAAGGAATATTACAAGTGTGTAGTAAGGCGATGAAAGAAGAAGTTTCAGTAATTGAGCCTGTTTTTAATTTACCAAAGAAAAGTGAGAAAGTTCCAGTGTTCAAAATGACCAACAAAGGTGTTGCACCCTAAAATTTGCTCAACCTACTTCACTTGGTTTATGTTTCAATTACATTAGCATTTGCATATAGAGTCATGTACATAGTCTAATCATCTGCATAGCATAGCATAGCAAGTCATCCAACAAGGGACCAAGTACTATTCTCATCTCTATGAGCCTATCAAGAGGTTATTGTTCAAATTCAATCTTAGTCAAGTCATCAGAAATGAAATTGAAACCTAAGAGGTCTGTGATCAAGCAGTGAATCTATCTCCTATCTGAGGGTATTTGAAGATCATCAAAGAAGTTGTGAGCTGTGAATTGAGCATGGGGGGTATATAGAGGACATGGAGAGCCATTTTGAAAGTGAGACAAGTCATTGATGTGATCACAAGAGCTGCAGTTGAAGACAGTCAACTAGGGTTTCATCTGGGTCAACCCTAGGTCAACCCTGGGTCAAATGACTGATTGAAAGGCATCTAGGTTTATTTGAGAGATGTGGGATTCATCATTTGACATGTAGATAAGGATGTGGTGTTGTGACAAGAAGAAATCAAGAGAAATCAAGGAGAAGAGGAGTTTCTAAATTAGGGTTTCTGTGTAAAATCCCCTGATTTAGGTCAAACTTCTAAGCAAGATAAGTCAAAAGGTAAGCTTCAAATGGATCCTTGGCCAACATGAAACTTGTATAGGATCTCAAGACCTTTAATTTGAGTGGTGGAAGACATCAAGGAGATTTATAGAACTCAATTTATGGTCCTTGCAAGTTACAGGTCATCTGGGGCCTCTGAAATTTTGTCTGTGAAAGTTACTTGTCTTCCAAGCAACTTTTACCCCTCAAGGAGATTTCAAATGAATTTATGGTAAACATAAGAGTTGTTCCTCATTGTCTTAGCTTTCTAGAAAGGTATGGTATGCCTTCATATGATCTTTGGAACTCTACTTATGGTCTTGGCAAGCAAAGGGTATTTTGGTCATTTGAGAATTATAGGTCATTTCAAGCCTATGCCCAAAACTCATACAAGGATGCTTCAAATGGAAAACTTCACAACATAAAACTTTCTCCAAATGACATTTTGAGTCTAGAAAAGTGATCATGAAAGTTTGGAAAGGCTCATAGCTCAAGGTTTCAAATTTGGTCATTTAAAAAGGGAATTTAATGAATAAAAATGACCTAAAATTGAGATTTTTCATAACATGGCCAAATGGGATGAAATTATAGGTCATTTTGATTGGAAAAAATGTTTTAAGAACATTGGCAAAAGTGGATTTTTGAGTTTAGGGCAAAGTTTGAGAGATACCATTGGTTACTTATGCATGAAGTTAACATATCCAAAATTCAAGGAAAGTGTGCACAAGAAGTTTCTACAAAGTTCTAGAGCTTTCTAATTTCATCTATATATTGGGTAGAGTGGCTTCATTCAAGGGTTGGTGATTCATTTTGTGCATAACACATAGTTATACCTCATTCTTCCATTTTGCAAATCCATTTCAAACTCTATCAAACCTTCATCAATTTCCAAATCTTTGATCCTATCATCATCTACCTTCATTCAAGATCAAGCTTCCATCAAGATTTGGCTCAATTGAGGTAGGATTCGTGCTATCCAACTTCATCATCCAAGGTGCAAGAAGAAGTGGTTACAAGAATCTAAGGCATTTTAGCAAGAACTATTGCATACAGAACCAAGAAGCAAGCTTATTGATCAATTCCCAAGCATTGCAAGCATTGGATCCAAGGAATTCTCCACCTGTTTTCAACTTTAAACCAGGTTAGTTTTCCTTTCGATTTGGATAGATTTAGTTAGCATGTTAGAGAATTATTAGGTTAGAATGGTTAGGATTGGTTAGATGATCATTTCTGGTGAATTTGAAGACATTTCATGAAGATCACCATTGGAGTACCAAATCTGTTAGGGCTTAGAACACTTAGGATAGGGCCTGATAATACTGGTTAGATAGATTAAAATGATCAGCAAAGTGTGTAGATCGTGTTAGGGTAAGAATTAGAAGGAATTAGCATGATGGATATCACTGTAAAATGGTGGAGTCAATACTTTCTACCTATCGGGTTTGAATTTTGATTGAGTTTTAGAGGAAGATATTACCATGGCTGTGTAGAGGGAGAGATGTAGAGCATTTTTGATCTTGGAATGTTGGAATTTCATCAAGAATCGAGGGAGAACAGGGGGATGGAAGATTCATGCATGGGGAGAGATTTTCTGAAACCTAGGGTTTCCAAGGTTGAAGATGAAGGAGAACCGCGCGATCGGGTGCTTGACTTTGACTTGGATCCCAATCTGATGGCTCACGTTTAAAACGAATTTGGAGGGAGATATTATGCAGCAATACGCTGCGTTTCATTTAATCTTTCTGATGGGCTTAATAATCCAATGCTAATCCCACCCCCCTCAACGCAGGCCCAAAACCAAATGAACTGTTATTTTTACTTTATGCACCGTTTTCCCTTTTTTTATTTCTTTTTGCTTTTTATGATCAACTGGGCACAGACGCGCTTTGCTATGCGCGCCCCCCAGTCTGAGCCCATCATATTCTTTTAACTGAATTAAATGCTGATTGCACCCCATCCAAATATAATTCAATTTAATTTCATCCATTTCATTTTAATTCTTTAAAAAATCATAACAAATAGAAAATTGCATATCTTTTAATGGTTGTTTTTGCATCCTTTTCATATTTTTGTTAAGAAAATTATCATATAAAAAAATTAGCATTTCATTTTATTTCTATATTTTTAGTATATTTTTCTTTTAAATAGGTTGTAAATAATGTTTAGTTTAATGCATGATATTGTTGATTTTAGTTTAGTTAGATGCTTTTACATTTTGGATCTATTCTTTTTAGGGTGATTAACTTAGGACTTTAGCTTGTATATAAAATTTAATTCATGATTTTAGGACTTAATTTTAGATGATTTGTTTAGGTGTGATTAGAAGAACAAAACTAGGGTTTAGGAGATAACATAGGTGTAATAAATCATTTCTTTTAGGAATTGTAGTTTGAATTTTGGGGGTATGGAACTATAGGGGTTATGGGTAGATAATAGATCCCTTAGAAATTACTAGGTTTCCCCTATTCTACTATTACTATTAGTATACTGCTTGTATTTGTTTGACTGTGTGGTGTGCCCTCTTTAGGGTTTATTTTTGACTGTGTGGGGTATTGGGATTGTTTGGGGCTTGGGGTTTGAGCTGAAGACTGTGTTGATGAAGCCCACTGAAGATCAAAGAGAATGAAGACCAACTTCCAGAGTTGATGAGGAGTATCTCTTGCTGGAAGCTGTTGAAGGTTATAGGGTTTAGGAGCTAGGCAGAGTTCTAGAGTAGAAAACTTGATTCACAAACATGGAAGGTCTTGTCTGCCTCCATCCTTTCTCTATGATTCAAAGTCTCTTTTAAATATCCACCTCCTTCCTTTGGAAGGATTAGTGAATATATTTAAAAGATAGAACTTTTGAGGGAAAACTGTCAGTATCATGTTAACAGTCAGTGAGCCACCCTTGGTAGGCAATTGACTGTTTAACATCCATTTCATCTTGTTGACTGATATTCATCTTGGAGATTGAGACTTGAAGAAAAGCCATTGCAGATTGAAGATAGAGACCTTGCTTGAAGGCTGTGAAGATGAAGACTGATGCTTGCTTGAAGCTTGTAGCTGTTTGGAGATGACTTGAAGACAGATGTTGATGAAGACTGTTGTTGCTGTTTATTTTTGCTGTTTAATTCTTGATGTATTGATTGAATTTCCCTGACTGTATTGTTTGCTGTTTAACCTGTTAGGTTGAAAGTGAATTCTGTTCACTTTTGCCTTTTGTTTTCTAGGTTCGAGGTTGAGTGGGACTCCCTTGCCTCGCTTGTATTGCTGCATCCATGCATTTTACTGCTTTATTGTATATTGGCTATTATTTCTGTTTCCGTTCATCCCATAGGATCTCTGTTTCTCTCTGCGCAAGAGAGGAGCATGATAGACACTAGGTCTTAACCCATGCATGATAACATTAGGTTAGTCTAATTCCCTTTGCAACCATAGGTTAGAGTTCTGTCTCTTCTTTCTCAAAACAAACAGAAAAAAACACAATAAGATTTCAAACCCAATAAAAGAAACTTCTTCCGTAAAAGAATGTGAACTCATCAAAACGTCATTTTTGTCCGCTTGGACTAGTAATCAGAAAAACCCTTTTTCAGAAGGAGATAAAAGCAATCAAGACAGACTGGTGTCGTACGTGGCCCGAACTACGTTTGCTCTGATCTTTCATGCTGTATGAAAGTACGTAGGCATAGGATGCGATATCCTAGCGAGCAACCTTCCCCTCCTTTCCCGTAGGTAGGCGAGCTACGTTGACTCTGATTTCTCGTTCCAGACGGGAATACGTAGGCATAAAGTGCGATACTTTGCCGAGTCATTTTATTTTCTTTTTAACCCTGAACCCTTAGTTTAGATAGAATAACAATCCATACCCGAAAACAAGCGTGGATCCCGTCGAGTACGACGGACTTGAGGGGTGTTAATACCTTCCCCTTGCGTAACCGACTCCCGAATCCAGGTTTGGTTGCGATGACCATACCTTTCCCGTTTTTTGCGAGGTTTACTTCGAGCGTTTCCTTTCCCTCCTGTGGGATAAATAACGCACGGTGGCGACTCTTCTGTTCAGCCGGCGCCGATTTTCGCAGTAGCGACAGCTGGAGACTCTGCTGGGGATCCAACGTCCCCTGGCTGCTAAGGACTGCGATAGTTCCTTATGCATTTGGGATCCAACGTCCCTTAAGCGAGTCAATCCTAGCGCTTGTTTTCCCGTCGAGGATTTTGTATGGATTTATATTTTCGTCATTTACTTTCAGCATTATATTAGTGTTATTATTGCTGTATTGGGGTTGTGACGGGTGTTCTATGATTGAGAGATAAGCCGGACCTGGGCTTGAGTGCACTTAGAATTAGAGTAGAAAGTAGTGGGCGCGTGCCGACTTTGCTTGCATTAGTGTCCCACGAAATCTACACTCGGACGAGGTTCTTCTGGTTGACTTCTTTTTCTACCCTTTGGGTCGAAGGGGTTGTTGGTTAGCTGAATTGTCGACTCCGGGAACCGATCATTTGGAAGTTGGCTAAGTGAGGCCTCTTCAGGATTTGATGATGCCACTCCTTCTGGGAATCGTATCATCAACCCTGAAAGTCTGTGACGCCGACGACTGCATAGGATGCCATACCATTGTCAGTTACTAGGACACCTACCTGTGAGAGGGTTTGGGGTTATGCAGGTAACTAGACCTTCAGATACCGGTTTGTTTCTTGATCTAAGATCCTGGGTATTTATGGATAGTTTGGAGGTCTATCAGAGACCAGTTGGAGTTATGATGTGAGGTTTATCAGAGACCAGTCAGAGTTATGTTGTAGGGTCTATCAGAGACCAGTGTTGGAGCTTTGTATTGGGTCTATCTGAGACCAGGGTTTGAGGAATTCTGGAGAGTCTATCTGAGACTTTTTGATATGGTTCAGGCTTCTCAGCCATGGCATTTGGTCCCTGTTGCATTTATTTGCATTGCATTGTTTGCATAACCATTATCATTGCATCCCATTAACGTGTGTCTGTGCTGCAGGTGCATTTGCATATTCCCTGGTTCTAGTGCCCGGACTTCTGCTTATTGATTATGGCTGGTTTGAGAAAGACAGTTGCGTACAAGTTGCCTACACCTGACATTACTCCCTTACTTGGTCTGATGTCCCTTGCTGATGAGGAAGTTAGGAGAAGTTTCAGGATGAGTCATGGAAGATTGTTGAGACTGGTTTGCAAGCCAACTGCTGTTGAGATGAATGGGTTGTACACACTGATGCAATTCTATGACCCGGCTTTGAGGTGCTTCACATTTGCTGACTTTATTTTAGGGCCTACCATTGAAGAGTATGTAGAGTTTACTGAGCTACCAATACAGAATAAGGTTCCCTTTATTCACTCAGCCGCTGAGCCCAAGTTGGAGGACTTAGCTAAGGCCTTGCACATGAACGCTGCTGAACTATTAGTGACTTCTTGGCTAGGGGTTCCAGGTTTCTCCCTTGATTTTATGGTTGGCAAAGCTCAAGAGTATGCCAAGAGCGGGTGCTGGATAGTCTTTAATGCTATCTTGGCTCTATGCATTTACGAAATAGTGTTGTTTCCCAACTTGCCCAATTTCGTGGACTTGGACGCTTTCCATCTGTTTGCTGCTGGCAACCCGGGTACCCACTTTGATTGGAGATCTCTATCACTCATTGCACTACAAAAATGAAAACAGAAGAGGAAAGGCTGTTTACTGTTGTACGCCGCTGTTGAACATGTGGTTTAAGAGTCATCTTCCCCTGAAGGGACCTTTTGTGGATAGTGCAACTACAGCTAACTGGCCAGAGCGCCTGATGAGGCTATCTTCTGAAGACATTGAGTGGTTTGACCGAGACTTGTTGGGGTCTGATCTTATTTTCAGTTGTTCTGGGTACCCTAATATTCCGTTGATAGGAAGAAAAGGGTGTATCAATTACAACCCATCTCTGTTCGTTCGCCAGTTTGGATACGCGTTGAAGAACCCACCTCAGGAGGAAGAAGTACAGGAATCTCTGTACTTCACCGGGGATTTGAATGGAGAGTTACTAGCCAAGCTTCAGCACGCCTGGAGGCGTATTAATAGAAGAGGGAAACCACTGTTGGGGAAGAATGATTGTCAGGCTTATGCACCCTACAAAGTATGGATCCGAGAGAGAGCAAGACAGTTGCTGATGCCATTTCCAGCTGCACCGGTCCCTGTTCATATTCCGGTGGAAGAACCAACCACTGTTACTATGGAGGTCTACGAGCAAGTTGTGAAAGAAAAAGAAGCCTTGATGAAGATCAATGAAGGGTTAGAAAAGGAACTGGCTCAGATGCGTAGTAAGAAGAACAAGGCTGTGCATTCTTTCCAACAGCAAATCGAGTTAGTAAACAGGCTAGGTGCTGAGTTGACTGAAGAGAAAAAGAAGCGTGAACGTCTGGGTAAAGAGTTCAGAAGCTCCCATGACATGTAGGAATCCAAAAAGAAAGCACTCGATACCGCCCACCGAGAAATCTCTTCTTGTAATAAGACGTGGAATGCTACGCTAACCAACAACAAAAAGAGGGAAGACAAATTGAAGCAGCAAATTTCTGAACTCGAAGAGCAGTTGAAGGCTAGCATTAAGAAGTACGAATAAGAGGTGATGACCAGATATAGTCTCCAGAATGCATTGAACAAGCCATCGAAGGCAGGAACGAAGCTGTGTCTCAGAAGCGGAAGCTAGAGGATCGCTTCGGAGAAGGGGCATGGGAGGAAACCGCTGGTGACGTGCGACGCGTTCTCAAGCGAAGAAATCAACTTGTTGAGGGTCTGCTTACCCGACCAAGTCATCCAGAGACTAAGAAGTTACTAGAAGAGTACCAGGCTTATGAGCGTACTTGACTGTTTCATGTATTAACGTGTATGCTTTATTTGCATAGCGCTGACCATCACCAGGATTGTTGGTTGAGGTCATGCCTTCTTATTGTACACTCAGTGATTTTGTATTCTTGGCTTAATGGTTTTCTCTGCAATATATGAGGTGTTTTTTATGATTCGGCTCCGATCACCGTATTGCTAGCACTGTCACCGCACTGACACATTCACACTAGAATCGGGGAATGATATTCCCTAATGCACAGACACATATTGCATTGCATTCCCATTCATATTGCATTACAGGTGATTATTGAATGGTATCTCATATTGCACTGTACCAGGTCTTTTCAGGATGAAGATCAGCGCCCGCACGATATACTCCACTCGTACCAATTGCCGAAGAATTATGGATCAAATGCAGAACAAAATGCAAGACATGCGTGAGAAGCTGGCGCTCTTCATGCAGACAATGGAGACCATTGCGAAAGGGCAGGAGAATCTGCAAGCTTTGGTGCAGCCTCTGTTGGTCAGAAATGCTGGGCACGGAAATGAGGTTCATCAGTCTGTGCGAGTCGACACTATTCATGGGGATGGTACTCCCACACCAGTGGCTCCACCTGTAGTCAACATGCCTGCTGTCAATGTGAACAACGGCGCTGCTGCCGGAAACGGTAACGTTGGAATTGGGAACGAGACTGTTGTCAACAATGTTGGGCTCGGAGATGTCAACTTGGATGATAATATGGGAGGCAATGGCTTCGGTAATACTGGATTCGGCTTCAATGACCAGGGGTTCGATAATACTGGGAAGTACGGCTTCAATGCTCAAGGCTTCGGGCAGGACGGATTTGGTATGACTAATCAGGGTTATGGCGGATTCGGAATGGAAATGGCGCTGGATTAATGGCTTTCGGACCTGCTGGGGTCGCTCCGGGGTACGGTATCAGGGGAAGAGGCCCAGTAATGAATCAGACCAGGGTTGGCCGTCATAATGGATACGATGGATATGGAGCTGGGAATGGTAATTGGCAAGAAGATCAGCAAGAGGATGCTTTCTCCGGTGGAGGTTTCGAAGGGCCTATGGACGACTCGCAGAGAATCAGGATGCTCGAGGAGCAGATGAAGGGGGTCGTAAATCAAAGTGTTGTTGGCTTAGATATGTCAACAATGGGTCTGGTGCCTGGCTTGAGGGTGCCCATCAAATTCAAAGCTCCTACATTCGACAAGTATAAAGGGGACACCTGTCCAAAGGTGCACGTGCGGTCATATTACAGAAGGATGTCGGCGTACTCAAATGATGAAAGGATGCTAATGCATTTCTTTCAAGATAGCTTGTCTGGTCCTTCCCTCGAGTGATATATGGGGTTGGAACCAACTCAGATAAAGACGTGGAAGCAGCTGGCTGAAGCATTTGTAGCTCACTATAAGTACAACAGTGACTTGGCACCCAACCGGGTCCAATTGCAGGGGTTGTCCCAGAAGAAGGGCGAGAGCTTCAAAGAGTATGCACAGAGATGGCGCGACATGGCTGCTAGAGTCCATCCTCCTCTAGAGGACAAGGAAATGAATGATATGTTCATAGGAACATTCACTGGTATGTTTTATGACAAGTTGTTTCACACTTCTTTGGGCAGTTTCTCAGACTTAATCCTGATGGGAGAGAAGATTGAAAGTAACATTAAACAGGAAGATTCCAAGCTGAGGAATCCACTTCGGCTGGCAATAACAGAAGGGCCTTTGGTGGGCGTCGTCAGGGCGATGCAAGCGCAGTGTTTGGGGGCCGAGGCCGAGGCCGGGGCAGAGGTCGAAACCAGTACAATCAGCCGCAGCAGGTGGCAAGCGTTACTATTCCGTTTCAGCAACAACCATTTCAACAACAACAACAGCAACAGCAGCCACAACAGGGGGCACAGCCTGCCCAGCGCAGATTCCAGGGAGGCAAACCAAGGAGGGTGTTTGAAAAGCCTCCTTCAACGTATGCAGATTTGCTACAGACACTATTGGGTTTGAACTTGGTGGAGAAGAGAACTCTGGCGCCAATAACAGGCACTCCTCTGTATGGTTATGATGCAAGCAGGCACTGTGAATTCCACTCTGGGGCCCTTGGCCATGATGTAGAGGGTTGCCACGCATTCAAGCATGTAGTGCAGGATCTATTGGATAGTAAGGCTATTAATTTTGGAACGGCAGGTCCGAACATAGTGCAGAAGCCCATGCCCAACCATGGGACAAACGCCATTTTAACGGAGGAGGGTTTGAATTTGATTATGAATGTCGACGACTTAAAGACACCGTTGTGTGAGATAAAGAGCAGATTATTGCAAGATGGTGTGTATCCTGGTTGCGACGAGTATTGTTTAGAGTGCTGGACCCAAGCTGGGGGTTGTGATGACTTAAAGAAAGGTATTCAGGCTTTAATAGATGGCGACACACTGCAATTTGACCGAGCAGCAATTGAAGAACCTGCAGGGGTATTAGCAGACAAGCAAAGTGATGTGGCTACTGTGACGATTCCTCGAAAAACGATCACTATAACAGCACCGGCCAAGCGACCGCCGATCACTATCACCAAGGCAGGACCAATCCCTTATGAGAGCACCAAGGCAGTCCCCTGGTCCTATGGGTTGGAGGTGTATTGTGATGAGGTAAAAATTGATGTCAATAAGCAGCCAGCTGAGACTGTAGACAATGTTGTCGGTACCGGAGGTATGACAAGAAGTGGGAGAATCTTCATATCGCCTGAGGTAGAGGTTGAGCGACTGGAAAAGGGGAAAGGAAAGATGAATGAAACCGTCCCAGTGCAGGGGAACGACAAAGAAGCGGCATCGAAGGATGTGGAAGAGTTCATGCGCTTGATTCGTAAAAGTGATTATAAGATTGTCGAGCATCTGCAACAGACGCCGTCAAAGATATCTATACTGTCGTTGCTATTGTGTTCTGAAGCTCACAGAAATGCATTGTTGAAAGTCCTGGACACTTCCTTCGTACCCCAAGATGTTTCCGTGAATCAGCTAGAGGGGGTGTTGGCACATGTGAATGCAGGCCATAGCTTGGGATTTACAGACTTTGATTTGACCCCGAAGGGGAGAGAGCATAATATGGCATTGCACGTCTCTGTGGAGTGTAGAGGATCAGTCATGTCTCACGTGCTGGTCGATACCGGATCGTCCTTAAATGTGTTGCCCAAGAAAGCGATGATGAAGCTAGATGTCAGAGGAATCCTGTGTACGCCTAGTGACTTGGTGGTCAGGGCATTTGATGGCACGCGAAGAACAGTCTTTGGATCCATAACACTACCTCTACAGGTGGGGCCGGAGGTTTTCGCGATTGAATTTTATATTATGGACATCCAGCCAGCATACAGCTGCCTTCTCGGAAGACCCTGGATTTATGGTGCTTGTGCAGTCACGTCTACCTTGCATCAAAAGTTGAAATATATGGTAGGGGACAGTGTGGTCACTGTATGTGGAGAAGAAGATATACTGGTCAGCCATCTGTCATCATTCAAATATGTAGAGGTCGACAGCGAGATTCATGAAACACCCTGTCAAGCCTTTGAGGGGTTGCGCATCAAAGACAAAGGTCCTGGGCCGAGTAAAGCGTCAGAGGTAGCCGTCTCGTCATATAAGGAAGCTCAAGCTCTAGTAGAGACTGGTGAGACAAAAGGCTGGGGCAAAGTGCTGGATATTCCCGTGAAGATGGACCGATTTGGGTTGGGATATCAACCGTCGTCATCAACACCTGCTGTGGGGGCACCCCGTTTCAGAGGACCAATAACCATCACTGCTAGTGGAGTATGTCACGAGACCATCAACGCTGCTTCAGAGTCTGACGAAGGAGACAGCGACTGTGATATAGACGCCTGGATTCAGCCGAGCGTGCCAGGACAGGGATTATGCAATTGGTTTATTCAGGAGATTGTTCCTGTGACTCTTAAACAGTAATGCTTTGTTTTTTTAATTGTTGAACAATCTGGTGTCTTACCCGAGGCATCATGATTTGCTTAGGGTCGTGCTGTTATGAACATTGCGTGTTTAATCATTAAATAAAAGGCGTTTTTTCATGTACAAATATTGCGATCTCTGTTTTTCCTGTTTTGTGTTTTATAATAAAATGGCAACGTGGTTCTTCGCTTTATACGCATTTTGAAGCATTTAACCATTCCTTTTGCAGGATAACATTTTCAGATGACATCATTGAACCGCCTATGACTCGTCTCGACTTTGAGCACCCGGTATTTCAGGCCGAAGAAGAGATTGTTGAAGATGGCGACGTGCCCGAAGAATTATCTTGGTTGGTGAAGCAAGAAGAACGAGTCATTCTGCCTCATGAGGAGGTCATCGAAATTATTAACCTAGGGTCGGAAGGGGTTGAGAAGAACATCCGTATAGGAGCCGCGCTGCAGAGCGACGTCAAGCGAAGACTGGTTGAAATGCTCCGAGAGTATAGTGATGTGTTCGCTTGGTCGTATGAAGACATGCCGGGGCTCGATACAGATATGGTTGTGCACCGCCTGCCGTTAAAAGAAGAATGCCCGCCGGTCAAGCAGAAGCTTCGCAGAACTAGACCTGATATGGCAGTGAAAATTAAGGAGGAGGTTCAGAAGCAGTGGGATGCTGGTTTCCTAGCTGTGACAAAGTACCCCTCATGGGTCGCTAACATTGTACCGGTGCCAAAGAAAGACGGTAAAGTGAGAATGTGCGTAGATTACCGTGATCTAAACAAAGCGAGCCCGAAAGATGATTTTCCACTTCCCCACATCGATGTCCTAGTTGACAACACTGCTCAATTCTCTGTATTCTCCTTCATGGATGGCTTCTCGGGCTATAATCAGATTAAAATGGCGCCAGAGGACATGGAGAAGACTACTTTCATAACGCCTTGGGGAACATTTTGTTACAAAGTGATGCCCTTCGGATTGAAGAATGTTGGGGCAACGTATCAGCGTGCAATGACGACTCTTTTCCATGATATGATGCATAAAGAGATTGAAGTTTATGTCGATGATATGATTGCCAAATCCCAGACGGAGGAAGAGCATTTGGTGAATCTGCTGAAGTTATTCAAAAGGCTTAGGAAGTTCAGGCTGAGACCGAACCCTAACAAGTGCACCTTCGGGGTGAGATCGGGTAAACTGCTGGGGTTTATCATGAGCGAAAAAGGAATAGAGGTCGATCCTGCAAAAATAAAAGCAATACAAGAGATGCCGACGCCTAGAACAGAGAAAGAGGTGCGCGTGTTTTTAGGGAGGTTGAACTACATCGCTCGGTTCATATCTCACCTAACGGCTACGTGTGAACCATTATTCAAGCTGTTGAAAAAAGACCAGGCGGTAACGTGGAATGAAAATTGTCAAAAGGCGTTCGATAAAATAAAGCAGTATTTGCAGGAGCCTCCTATTTTGATACCCCCAGTGGCAGGGAGACCCTTGATTATGTATTTGACAGTTCTTGAGGGAAGTATAGGTTGTGTTCTCGGTCAACACGACGAGACAGGAAGAAAAGAGCATGCGATCTACTAATTGAGTAAGAAGTTTACTGAATGCGAATCTCGATATTCAATGCTTGAGAAAACTTGTTGCGCGCTAGCCTGGGCCGCTAAGCGTTTGAGGCAATACATGCTGAATCATACAACCATGCTCATCTCGAAGATGGATCCTATCAAATATGTATTCGAAAAGCAGGCATTATCGGGGAGAATTGCTCGTTGGCAGATGGTTTTGACTGAGTATGACATCCAGTACGTCTCGCAGAAGGCTATAAAGGGGAGTGTATTGTCTGAGTACTTGGCAGAGCAGCCTATTGAAGATTACCAATCGATGAGGTTTGATTTTCCTGACGAGGATATCATGTACCTAAAGATGAAAGATTGTGAAGAGTCGTTGCCAGACGAGGGACCGGAATTGGGTTCCAAATGGAAGTTGATCTTTGACGGGGCTGTAAATGCCTACGGTAGCGGAATAGGGGCAATCATCACTACTCCACACGAGTCGCACATCCCGTTTACCGCTCAATTGACCTTTCCGGTTACCAATAATGAAGCCGAATACGAAGCTTGTATCATGGGGCTTGAAGAAGCCATTGATTTGCGAATCAAAAATCTAGATGTATACGGAGACTCAGCTCTGGTGGTGAATCAAATAAAAGGGGAATGGGAGACACGTCAGCCCAATTTGATTCCTTACATGAATTACGCAAGGAGATTGTTGCCCTTCTTTGACAAGGTTGAATTGCGTCATGTACCGCGAGGGGAGAATCAGATGGCTGACGCCCTAGCCACTTTATCTTCCATGTACAAAGTCAACTTCTGGAATGAGGCTCCCAGAATTGTTATCTCTCGGCTTGACAGACCCGCCTTCGTATTTGCTATTGACGAAGCATCTGACGGTAAACCATGGTATTTCGATATCCTCAATTTCCTGAAGAACAAAGAGTATCCGGCTGGGGCATCCAGTCAAGATCAGAAGACTCTCAGGAGATTGGCGGGTAATTTCTATTTGAATCCGGATGGTGTCTTATACAGAAGAAATCACGACTTGGTGCTGCTGCATTATGTAGACGAAAAAGAGGCAAAGCTGCTCATGGAAGAAATACATGAAGGTACATTTGGTACGCATGCTGGTGGGCATGCTATGACGAGGAAGCTGCTGCGGGCAGGTTATTTTTGGCTGACTATGGAAACTGATTGTTTCAAGTTTGCGAGGAAGTGCTACAAGTGTCAAATTTATGCAGATAAGATCCATGTACCTCCGAGTCCTCTGAATGTGATGTCATCGCCATGGCCATTCTCGATGTGGGGAATTGATATGATTGAAAAGATCGAGCCGACGCTTCTAATGGGCACCGGTTCATTCTAGTAGCAATCGATTATTTCACCAAATGGGTGGAAGCGACGTCTTATGCAAATGTGACTAAGCAGGTGGTAGCCAGATTCATCAAGAGAGATATCATTTGCAGATATGGAATCCCCGAGCGGATAATCACTGACAACGGTTCAAACCTGAATAACAAAATGATGAAGGAGCTCTGTCAGAATTTCAAGATCGAGCATCACAACTCCTCCCCTTACCGACCCAAGATGAATGGCGCTGTTGAAGCGGCCAATAAGAATATAAAGAAGATTGTTCAGAAGATGGTGGTGACCTATAAGGATTGGCATGAGATGCTACCTTTCACTTTGCACGATTATCGTACGACGGTACGCACATCAACCGGGGCAACCCCGTTCTCGTTGGTATACGGAATGGAAGCAGTGCTACCACTGGAAGTCGAGATTCCTTCTCTGAGAGTGCTACGAGATGTCCAACTAGATGAGGCAGAATGGGTGAAAGACAGGTTGAACCAGCTGAGTTTAATGGATGAGAAGAGGCTAGCTTCTCTAGCATACAGTCGTTTGTACCAGAGCCGAATGAAGAAAGCATATGATAAGAAGATACATCCTCGGAGCTTTCAGACGGGCGACCTTGTGCTGAAAAGGATTCTCCCGCCACAGGCAGATCACAGGGGCAAGTGGACCCCCAACTATGAAGGACCATACGTTGTCAGAAAAGTCTTTTCAGGAGGGGCTTTATTGTTGTCCACCATGGACGGTGAAGACTTTACGTCGCCTGTGAATTCGGACGCAGTTAAAAAATACTTTGCTTAAAAATTAACCCGCTGGACAAAAAAAGAGAGTCCAGGCAAAAATGGGGCATCCTGGCGAACCAAAAACAGAATGAAAGGTTCGGGCAAAAGTTAGGGATAAAATGAAAAAATGTACACCCGCGAAGTTGAAAACCTACACTGGGCGACTTCGGCAAAAAAGGGTATCCCGGTGAACTGAAAACCCGTAAAGGGCGGTTCACGCAAAAGTTAGGGATTTAAAAAGCAAATGACTGCGGTCCGAATTTGATACTGCAGTGAGCATTGGTGCGGGAGAATATACCTGAGGGGTCGATTATCAGATACAATCTCTTCGAAAGTGTGGATACCGGGAAAGCATTAGAGTCGGGCGAGTCATAGGAGGATCAGTTCGTGATGTTCGTCTGCATCCCGTTGCCGACATGTGTATAAATTTGATTTGTCAATATATTTATGCTTCTTGTGCATACTTGTATATTTGTTGTGCGTAGCTTCCTCTTTTCAGGAGTTACATCCCGTGTACAAAACTCCGCCCATTCAGGGGCCCAATCAATAAAACATGTTATTCAGTATTTGATGCTGGTTCTTTACTGTTTTGTGCATGATAAACGCCTAGGTTTAATGAAACTAGCGTGTGTATAACGTCACTGGCCCTTGCCAATAATTGCTAAAACTTTGAATTAACTGAAAGTAATGTCACTAACGCTAACCTGAATAGATTTGGTTGCATAGACTTGTCTTGTCTTGTTTGTGGTGTTGCAGGGTTCATAGCCGTATGAAGTGGACGATCAGAAGGTTGCAGTATTGACCAGAAGCTCGTGACGAAAGACTCGATCCCCACGCAGGTCGCGATTCTAAGATAACACTGTTTCTCACTGAAGAAGGATCAAATTTTCCAGCTAGCCGTAGCTTATCCAAAGGATATTCTTCAGCAAAGTCGTTTGTCCTCAGCAGAGTTTGGCGATTACAAGATTGTAGGCTGTATTCAGACAGTGTGGTGTCCCCCATAAGGATTCCCCCATCTCAAGCAGAGTGGTTTAGCCTCAGAAGATTAATATTCCCAATTTGTGAGCTGTGCCTAGACAGTCTACCCTTCCCAGTAGGGTCATTTACTCTCCCCCAGCGGAATCATTTGATTTTCCCCAAGAGAATCGTTTCGTCCCCAGTGGAGTTCTCTTTTCAGCAAGTGTTCTCTTTCCTCCCAGTGGAACTCAAAGATTAAGACTCTCCCCGGCAGAGTTGGTTGTGTGTCCCGGCATTTATTTTTTCGGAATACCGTGTGATACCTGTTCATTCCCAGCAGGAGTTCAATCGGGATTGGCGCATTCAATTATTCCTCAGCGAAGTTGGCTTCACTCTTCCAGCATTTACTTTGCTGGAATAATTCTGTGGTATCTGGCTACCCCCAGCGGAGTTGGCGTTGTCTTCAGCATTTATTTTGCTGAAGCGGTTTCTGTATCCCAGCAGTTCGAGTCTGCATTTGCGTCGGCATATAGTATCATACTTGCATCCACCAAATAAAAGCGCGTAGCATTTCCATGTCGAATGGAGCATTACGTCATTGTCAAACATATGCATTTGAAACATAAGCCAGATGTTGTTTCTCTTGCAGGTGGAGAGAGCTCTTGCTCGAATGAATTACCAAACATTCAAGATCTTGGCGTAAATTTCCAAATAATGTCTATCGTGGCATTATTCCCCACAGAGTTATTGGGTTAAATTTCTCTTTGTCCCCGAACAGAGTCATTCGTGTAAGTGCCTTTTGTTTTCCCCGCCAGAATTGTCAGTGGAAGTTTCTCTAGTCCGGCCAGCGGATTATTTTCTTCAAATCTGTTGTTATGTCAGCATCAAAGGGTTTTATGAATCAGAATTTCAGAGGCTGCCGCCGGTTATCAGAACAGGCGTCCGGTAGTTTGGTTTCCGAATATCCCCAGTAGAGTCCGCCCCAAAGTCGTTGTCACGTCAGTGCTAAGAAGTTTGTGGGGTTGGGATCAATGGAGAAATGGGTCATGACGTGGACAATCTATTCCTATATTGACAGGATTTCTTCGTGCTAGAGAAATGGGCGTCCTGACGTGGACAAATTTATTTCCTCAGGTTGACAAGATGTGCTAGTCCTAACGTGGACAGATTCGATTTCTTGGTATTGGTGGAATGTGAAGTCATGACGTTGACAAAATTGATTACTCTTTGTGTTGGTGTCCTGACGTGGACCATTTATTTCCAGCAGATATCTTCCTTCGTAATGGTGAAATGTGCGTCCTGACGTGGACAAGTTTATAGTTCTTCGTGTTGTCAAGATGCACGAGTCCTAACGTGGACAAGTTTATCTCTCTTCGTGTTGGCGAAGCGTGAGTCCTAACGTGGACAAGTTTTATTTCCCAGCGGTCGAAGATGCGCGAGTCCTGACGTGGACGAATTTATATTTCTTCGGGTCAACGAACGGTGTCCTGACGTGGACGAGGTTACCCCCATGCTGATAGGATTTTCTTGTGCAGACGAAGTGTGAGTCCTAACGTGGACGATGTAAGTCCTGACGTGGACAAATCAAGACGAGTTGTGATTCCTTACATGGACGATGTATTCCTGACGTGGAAAGTTTAGTCCTGACGTGGACAGATCCAGAAGAGAGTTATTCCTAACGTGAAAGAGGTTATTCCTAACGTGGAAAGAGGTTATTCCTAACGTGGAAAGGTTATTCCTAACGTGGACAAGCGTATCCTAACGGGGAAGAGTTTATTCCTAACGTGGACGATTTATTCCTGACGTGGACCAGTTCATTCCTATGTTGATAGAATCCCCTCGTGCTGACGAAATGCAGACGAGTCATCCCCAGCGAAGTCGCCGAGATTTTTCCGTGTTGATGGCAAGTGGAGTCCTCACGTGGACAAGTTTTAGTTGAGGTTTCTTCGTATTGACGAAACAGGCGTCCTAACATGGACAAAGTTCTATCCCTGCGATGATAGAATCTTTTTCAGGCTGATGAAAATAATCCCCAGCGCGGTCGCTAATGGATCAGTTTGTTGCCGTAACAACCAGATCCAGTCAGCAGATGTCGTTCCCCAAGCAGTGGTGCAGTTTATTTCTGTGGTTGGCAAATTTCCGGGTTCTTAGTATTCAACCGTCTCGTACCTCAAATGTTCGAAGGCCGTTCGCTCTTCACCCAATCGGGTCCAAGTCGCTTGAATAGGGGCAGCTGTTGCACCCTAAAATTTGCTCAACCTACTTCACTTGGTTTATGTTTCAATTACATTAGCATCTGCATATAGAGTCATGTACATAGTCTAATCATCTGCATAGCATAGCATAGCAAGTCATACAACAAGGGACCAAGTACTATTCTCATCTCTATGAGCCTATCAAAAGTTATTGTTCAAATTCAATCTTAGTCAAGTCATCAGAAAAGAAATTGAAACCTAAGAGGTCTGTGGATCAAACAGTGAATCTATCTCCTATCTGAGGGTATTTGAAGATCATCAAAGAAGTTGTGAGCTGTGAATTGAGCATGGGGGGTATATAGAGGACACAGAGAGCCATTTTTAAAGTGAGACAAGTCATTGATGTGATCACAAGAGCTGCAGTTGAAGACAGTCAACTAGGGTTTCATCTGGTCAACCCTAGGTCAACCCTGGGTCAAATGACTGATTGAAAGGCATCAAGGTTTATTTGAGATATGTTGGATTCATCATTTGACATGTAGATAAGGATGTGGTGTTGTTCCAAGAAGAAATCAAGAGAAATCAAGGAGAAGAGGAGTTTCTAAATTAGGGTTTCTGTGTAAAATCCCCTAATTTAGGTCAAACTTCCAAGCAAGATAAGTCAAAAGGTAAGCTTCAAATGGATCCTTGGCCAACATGAAACTTGTAGAGGATCTCAAGACCTTTAATTTTAGTGGTGGAATACATCAAGGAGATTTATAGAACTCAAGTTATGGTCCTTGCAAGTTACAGGTCATCTGGGGCCTCTGAAATTTTGTCTGTGAAAGTTACTTGTCTTCCAAGCAACTTTTACCCCTCAAGGAGATTTCAAATGAATTTTTGGTCAACATAAGAGTTGTTCCTCATTGTCTTGGCTTTCTATAAAGGTATGGTATGCCTTCATATGATCTTTGGAACTCTACTTATGGTCTTGGCAAGCAAAGGGTATTTTGGTCATTTGAGAATTATAGGTCATTTCAAGCCTATGCCCAAAACTCATACAAGGATGCTTCAAATGGAAAACTTCACAACATCAAACTTGCTCCAAATGACATTTTGAGTCTAGTAAAGTGATCATGAAAGTTTGGAAAGGCTCATAGCTCAAGGTTTCAAATTTGGTCATTTAAAAAGGGAATTTAATGAATAAAAATGACCTAAAATTGAGATTTTTCATAACATGGCCAAATGGATGAAATTATAGGTCATTTTGATTGGAAAAAATGTTTTAAGAACATTGGCAAAAGTGGATTTTTGAGTTTAGGGCAAAGTTTGAGAGATACCATTGGTTACTTATGCATGAAGTTAACATATCCAAAATTCAAGGAAAGTGTGCACAAGAAGTTTCTACAAAGTTCTAGAGCTTTCTAATTTCATATATATATTGGGTAGAGTGGCTTCATTCAAGGGTTGGTGATTCATTTTGTGCATAACACATAGTTATACCTCATTCTTCCATTTGCAAATCCATTTCAAACTCTATCAAACCTCATCAATTTCCAAAATCTTTGATCCTATCATCATCTACCTTCATTCAAGATCAAGCTTCCATCAAGATTTGGCTCAATTGAGGTAGGATTCGTGCTATCCAACTTCATCATCCAAGGTGCAAGAAGAAGTGGTTACAAGAATCTAAGGCATTTGAGCAAGAACTATTGCATACAGAACCAAGAAGCAAGCTTATTGATCAATTCCCAAGCATTGCAAGCATTGGATCCAAGGAATTCTCCACCTGTTTTCAACTTTAAACTAGGTTAGTTTTCCTTTCGATTTGGATAGATTTAGTTAGCATGTTAGAGAATTATTAGGTTAGAATGGTTAGGATTGGTTAGATGATCATTTCTGGTGAATTTGAAGACATTTCATGAAGATCACCATTGGAGTACCAAATCTGTTAGGGCTTAGAACACTTAGGATAGGGCCTGATAATACTGGTTAGATAGATTAAAATGATCAGCAAAGTGTGTAGATCGTGTTAGGGTAAGAATTAGAAGGAATTAGCATGATGGATATCAGTGTAAAATGGTGGAGTCAATACTTTCTACCTATCGGGTTTGAATTTTGATTGAGTTTTAGAGGAAGATATTACCATGGCTGTGTAGAGGGAGAGATGCAGAGCATTTTTGATCTTGGAATGTTGGAATTTCATCAAGAATCGAGGGAGAACAGAGGGATGGAAGATTCATGCATGGGGAGAGATTTTCTGAAACCTAGGGTTTCCAAGGTTGAAGATGAAGGAGAACCGCGCGATCGGGTGCTTGACTTTGACTTGGATCCCAATCTGATGGCTCACGTTTAAAACGAATTTGGAGGGAGATATTATGCAGCAATACGCTGCGTTTCATTTAATCTTTCTGATGGGCTTAATAATCCAATGCTAATCCACCCCCTCAACGCAGGCCCAAAACCAAATGAACTGTTATTTTACTTTATGCACCGTTTTCCCTTTTTTATTTCTTTTGCTTTTCTGATCAACTGGGCCCAGACGCGCTTTGCTATGCGCGCCCCCCAGTCTGGGCCCATCATATTCTTTTAACTGAATTAAATGCTGATTGCACCCCATCCAAATATAATTCAATTTAATTTCATCCATTTCATTTTAATTCTTTAAAAAATCATAACAAATAGAAAATAGCATATCTTTTAATGGTTGTTTTTGCATCCTTTTCATATTTTTGTTAAGAAAATTATCATATAAAAAAATTAGCATTTCATTTTATTTCTATATTTTTAGTATATTTTTCTTTTAAATAGGTTGTAAATAATGTTTAGTTTAATGCATGATATTGTTGATTTTAGTTAGTTAGATGCTTTTACATTTTGGATCTATTCTTTTTAGGGTGATTAACTTAGGACTTTAGCTTGTATATAAAATTTAATTCATGATTTTAGGACTTAATTTTAGATGATTTGTTTAGGTGTGATTAGAAGAACCAAAACTAGGGTTTAGGAGATAACATAGGTGTAATAAATCATTTCTTTTAGGAATTGTAGTTTGAATTTTGGGGGTATGGAACTATAGGGGTTATGGGTAGATAATAGATCCCTTAGAAATTACTAGGTTTCCCCTATTCTACTATTACTATTAGTATACTGCTTGTATTTGTTTGACTGTGTGGTGTGCCCTCTTTAGGGTTTATTTTTGACTGTGTGGGGTATTGGGATTGTTTGGGGCTTGGGGTTTGAGCTGAAGACTGTGTTGATGAAGCCCACTGAAGATCAAAGAGAATGAAGACCAACTTCCAGAGTTGATGAGGAGTATCTCTTGCTGGAAGCTGTTGAAGGTTATAGGGTTTAGGAGCTAGGCAGAGTTCTAGAGTAGAAAACTTGATTCACAAACATGGAAGGTCTTGTCTGCCTCCATCCTTTATCTATGATTCAAAGTCTCTTTTAAATATCCACCTCCTTCCTTTGGAAGGATTAGTGAATATATTTAAAACATAGAACTTTTGAGGGAAAACTGTCAGTATCATGTTAACAGTCAGTGAGCCACCCTTGGTAGGCAATTGACTGTTTAACATCCATTTCATCTTGTGGACTGATATTCATCTTAGAGATTGAGACTTGAAGAAAAGCCATTGCAGATTGAAGATAGAGACCTTGCTTGAAGGCTGTGAAGATGAAGACTGATGCTTGCTTGAAGCTTGTAGCTGTTTGGAGATGACTTGAAGACAGATGTTGATGAAGACTGTTGTTGCTGTTTATTTTTGATGTTTAATTCTTGATGTATTGATTGAATTTCCCTGACTGTATTGTTTGTTGTTTAACCTGTTAGGTTGAAAGTGAATTCTGTTCACTTTTGCCTTTTGTTTTCTAGGTTCGAGGTTGAGTGGGACTCCCTTGCCTCGCTTGTATTGCTGCATCCATGCATTTTACTGCTTTATTGTATATTGGCTATTATTTCTGTTTCCGTTCATCCCATAGGATCTCTGTTTCTCTCTGCGCAAGAGAGGAGCATGATAGACACTAGGTCTTAACCCATGCATGTTAACATTAGGTTAGTCTAATTCCCTTTGCAACCATAGGTTAGAGTTCTGTCTCTTCTTTCTCAAAACAAATAGAAAAAAACACAATAAGATTTCAAACCCAATAAAAGACACTTCTTCCGTAAAAGAATGTGAACTCATCAAAACGTCATTTTTGTCCGCTTGGACTAGTAATCAGAAAAACCCTTTTTCAGAAGGAGATAAAAGCAATCAAGACAGACTGGTGTCGTACGTGGCCCGAACTACGTTTGCTCTGATCTTTCATGCTGTATGAAAGTACGTAGGCATAGGATGCGATATCCTAGCGAGCAACCTTCCCCTCCTTTCCCGTAGGTAGGCGAACTACGTTGACTCTGATTTCTCGTTCCAGACGGGAATACGTAGGCATAAAGTGCGATACTTTGCCGAGTCATTTTATTTTCTTTTTAACCCTGAACCCTTAGTTTAGATAGAATAACAATCCATACCCGAAAACAAGCGTGGATCCCGTCGAGTACGACGGACGTGAGGGGTGCTAATACCTTCCCCTTGCGTAACCGACTCCCGAATCCAGGTTTTGGTTGCGATGACCATACCTTTCCCGTTTTTTGCGAGGTTTACTTCGAGCGTTTCCTTTCCCTCCTGTGGGATAAATAACGCACGGTGGCGACTCTTCTGTTCAGCCGGCGCCGATTTTCGCAGTAGCGACAAAAGGTATGAAGCATGTTTTCAACAAGTCAGCTATCGATCAACCCGACCGGTTATTATTCAGAAACCAAGACCATTTCCTTTCGAAAGCACAAAGGCCGTTCCAATGGAAGTATGACATGACTGTGATAGACCGAGGATCAGGGAAGGTTAGTCAGAAAGAGACGGTAAGAGACGGACCAAGTGGACGTGACAAACATTGCAGGTACAAGCAAAATGACCCGTAGTGGTCGCATCTATCAACCAAAAATGACAGTAGCCGCTCCAAAAGAGGTTACCCCTGCTGCGACAAAAGAACAAGAGGTACCGGGTACTGAAGGAAACGACGAAGAATTCTTAAGGATTATTCGGAAAAGTGATTACAGGATCATTGATCAGCTTCACCAAACACCATCAAAGATATCGATCTTGTCTCTCTTGATGAACTCCTCAGCTCACAGAGAGGCTCTGCAGAAGGTATTGAAACAGGCACATGTGACAAAAGACATAACTCTCGGACAATTCGATTCAGTAATAACCAACATTACAGCCCGTAACACCTTGAGCTTTAGTAATACAGAATTGCTGAACGAAGGACGCAATCACAACCGTGCATTGCACATATCTGTCAGGCGCCAGGAAGATACAATGGCACGAGTCTTAGTCGATACTGGATCCTCATTGAATGTATTGCCCGCAAGGTCGCTCGCAAGGTTAGCATATGTAGGGGAAGAAATGAAACCAACATCTTTGATTGTAAAAGCTTTGACGGTTCAAGAAGAACGGTTGTTGGAGAGATAGAATTACCAATCATGATCGGACCTCATGTGTTCGACATTACATTCCAAGTCATGGATATTAACCCAGCTTATAGTTGTTTGTTAGGACGACCATGGATTCACGCCGCTGGGGCAGTGACTTCCACATTGCATCAAAGAATGAAATTTGTTGTGAATGATAAATTAGTGATTGTACACGGTGAAGAGGATCTAATGGTGAGCAATCTGTCATCGTTCAAGTATATTGAAGCAGATGAGGGCGCGTTAGAAACTTCCTTTCAGGCACTCGAGATAGCTAATGCAGTGATGTTGGAAGAAACAGTGGCTAAGAGTGGTCCGTCTTTTGCATCCGCTCGGAGCATCAAGTCTACACTGGAAGAAGGCACTCCTGCAGGTTGGGGAGAGATTATCGAAGTAAAACCAAAGATGGATCGCCAAGGGTTGGGTTACAAACCAACTCATGATGAAGCACCAACACATGACAAGGGACGCCCGAAGACTATACAAGAAGTATTCATCAGTGGAGGTTTCCAAGTCAGTGTCGTGGAAGAAGATTTTGAAGATGAAGATCTTGAACAGTTAGTGTATCAGTGCAACACTGCCTTGAGCAACTGGGAAGCTATTGAGATTCCTTTGGTTTTCCCTGAGTCAAAGTAATTTGTTTGTCTTTATTTTCTTGTTGTTGTTTTGAATCTCCATAGCCATGCCGAAGGCTATAGGAATGTTTTGTAAGGGCCCCGAGCTTTCAAGAAAATCAATGAAAAACGAACTATTTTGTTAATCTCCTTTACTGCTTTTGCTTTCATTTTAAATGAAAAATGGCAATCTTAAAAACCAAAACAAATTTCTCTTTTGTGTGCTGCATTTGTCTTTGTGTGTTTTAAGCCATTCCAACGTGCAGTGATGTCCTAAAACCCATTGAATCCTATGACTTTGCATTCCCTCCTGACTTTGATTCACCAATATACCAAGCTGAAGATGAGGACAAAGATTTCGAAATCCCTGATGAACTGGTGAAATTGGCACACCATGAGTATGCAGAACTTCAACCCTACAAAGAACAGATAGAAGTCATTAACCTTGGCACTGAAGAAGACAAGAAAGAAGTCAAGATTGGGGCAGCTCTAGGGGCAGAAGTTAAGCAGCAACTAGAAGAACTTTTGAAAGAATATGTGGACGTATTTGCTTGGTCATACCAGGATATGCCGGGTCTAGACACTGACATAGTGGTTCACAAGTTACCACTTCAACCAGAATGCCCGCCGGTTAAGCAGAAGCTCCGAAGAACAAGACCTGACATGGCTCTCAAGATTCGAGATGAGGTGAAGAAGCAGACTGACGCCGGGTTCTTAGCAGTGTCCAAATACCCAGAATGGGT
>OZ012739.1:282248051-282285918 GCA_963859935.3 Lathyrus sativus | reverse complement strand
AAAAACTTACCAAGCTTCTTTACTAGAAGCATGAAATTTTCGTCTTCGGAAGATTCGTCAATTTTATCATCCCTTGTGTCAGTCTTCAAGGCAATTCCTTTGGACTTCTTGTCTTGACTTTCATGTTTCTCAAGCCTTCCAAGTTCCAGTTCATGCTCTTGAAGTTTCCTGAATAATGAAGCGGATGTCATTGTTGAAAGACTTTTCTTTTCCAAAATGGCGGTCACCTTCGGTTGCCATTCTCTTGTCAAGGATCTTAGGACTTTTAAGTTGAGATCATTATTGGTGAAGGTCTTGCCAAGAGCAATCAGATGATTTGTTAGATGAACGAACCTTTTTTGCAAGGCGACAATAGATTCACCGGGCTGCATACGGAACATCTCATATTCTTGACTTAACGTGTTAAGTCTTGATCTTTTTACTTCTGTTGTTCCTTCATGCGTTTCTACCAAGGTATCCCAAATCTGTTTTGCCGATTGACACTGTGATATGCGAAAGAATTCATCCATACTGAGAGCGCTTTGAAGTATGTTGATTTGCTTTCTTCTCATTCAAGATTCTCTTCTTGTCATCTTCATCATATGAGGATTTAATCTTTGGGGTTCCAACACCATTTACCACACTTGTAGGAACATGTGGACCAGTTTCAAACGGTTTCCCATATACCATCTCCTTGAGCCTCAAGATGTGCCTTCATACGGATTTTCCAAAAATCGAAGTATTCTCCAGAAAAGAGTGGTGGCTTGTTACTACTTCCACCATCTTTGAAAACCCGGGTTGGTACTTGCGGAAGTCATACTGAATCGTTTGGAACAGGTTACTTTAAACCTGCTCTGATGCCCCAATTGTAAGAACAGAGTATGCCTAAGGGGGGGGGGGGTGAATTAGGACTTTAGAAATTTTTTTACCGGTTTTTATGGTTTCTTGAAATTTTACTGGTTTGTGTTCTTGGTTATGAAAGCAGAAAAAAAAATAAAAGAACAATGGACACCAGGATTTATAGTGGTTCCCCTCACAAATCCGAGAGTACTCCACTCCCCTTTCAACATGAAAGAGAATTTTCACTATTGTTTAATAAAGTACAACCTATTACAACCATCAATCGGTGAGGCCTACTATCAAACAATAAAACTAACAAGTGTACAAGAACAATCCTCTTGTAAACACTCACCCTTGTGTCCAACAATCCTGGATCACAAGTCAGAATACACAAGTTTGTAAAGATTTTTGATTTGAGAATAATGATATCAAAGTTGATCTTCTCCAGATGATCAAAATTCACTCTTACAATTTTCAATACAAGTGTTCAAAAGATGAATATGAAATTTATGCACATATGAACACTTAATGAAAGATTTTGAAAAAGGTGAATTTGATTCTAAGACAATTTGAAAATGAATGTAGAAAGTGTTTGGAGATTGGAAGTTTTTGTGGTGTCTTTCAAAAATTGAAAAACGTCAGAATTTATATGAGTAAAATACCCTTTCAAAAAGGTACATTTGAGTAAGCCTTTTAAAAATGAAAATGGTATAATTTTCAAACAATTTTTGAACTTGAAACAAAGCAATTTTTCACTGTACGTTCAGTGTTTAATCGGTTAACCTATATGGTTAATCGGTTAACACTGGTACGTTAGCCCAGAAAATTCAAAATTCAAATTGGTTAACCCGGTTAACCTATATGGTTAATCGGTTAACCACTGCTAATTTTCAAAAAAAATACTTTTAAAAAATAACGTTATACCAATTCTAAGGTTTCAAAAACATGCTTATGTATTATGCAAAAATGCTTGATGTTTTTGAACACCTTGTATATCAAATTATAAGGGTAGAATTTGATATACCGGCAATGCATCCAAGTCTTGAAGAATCATAGTTCCATATGTAGCTTGACTTGAAAGATAGCTTGACCTCGATCTTGATAACTTTGAAAGGCTTGTCTTTTTGCAACCAAGATATGACCTTGAGTAGTGTTGACATCATCAAAACTTGAGACTGAAGCATGCTTCTACACTCACTGGGGTAGAATGGTTGAGATGTCGTTCCTAGTGGGGTATAAGCGATGTATCCATAATTCCGAATGGAAATTAATGAGAATTGATGGGTTTATATATGAACCAAATGGCCAGTTGCATTGTGTTGCATTGTCATTGCATTGTGGTTGAAATATGAGATTATGTGAAATATGTGAAATTGATGAATTGGTGAAATTATGGATTTGTGACTATGTACTTATGAATATATGATAACTTGAGTGATAATATATTGATGAAACTTTTGAAGTGTGAGAATAATTGTGATTATGCTTGTATGCCTTAAATTATATATTATCTTATAATTTCAATAATTATGTGAATTCTCACCCTTCTGTTGGAATGATGTTTTGTACGACATTGCTCAAGTACCAACGAGTGGAGTTGCTTCTAGTACGAGGTAGCTGTTGGACTAACGAATTTAGTTTTCTTTGTTTATCTTGGGTCGAGTCGTGCTCTGATCATGTAACACTGGGATCAGTTCAATTTATGTTTGAGAGATACTTTATGTACTCTACTTTATTTTGTTTTTTGTTATTTGAATTATGTGAAGTATAGACTTTTATGCCTAAGTGATGATTATAAATGAGTTGATAATAGGGGTTTCATTATGTTAACTTATGATTTGAAGTACTTCTATTGCTACATGTTATGTGAAAGTATATGAAAAACATGAATTTATTTTGAGTGTTATTGAGCATGACAAGTATATGTGTGATGTTTTGGATTATATGTGACACCCTTATTTGAGATGCATGATAATTTACTCTGATTAGGGAGCAATTCCCTAGCTCATGCTAGTTGGCCTAAGGTCAGGCCGTTCTCTAGATAAAGTGGCAGGTGTAGTTGACACTGAGAAGGATGAGCTGAGGATGTTGAGGAGGTTAGTGATGTTGACGATGTTGTTTATGGTTCTGGTCCAGGATCTGGTGAGGAGGTTGAGTTTGATACTGAGGATATTGAGTCCGATGAGGACTAGTTATTTTGTTGTTTTGGGCATGATCTTAAGCTACTTCCTTTTGTTGCTACAAAGTGAAGTTTTTTGTTAAGCTTTAGATCATTGCTATGTTTATATTATGATTATATTTTATTTTAATGTTGTACACCATGACATTTTGGGTACTTTAATTTTGTTGGTGTTCTACACCATGACATTTTTTTGTTATATGAGTTGAATTCTTCAGTTTACGAATGTTCAACTTTAGTTTATTTTTATGTTATTTTAGAGTTGAATTCTTCAGTTTAGGAATGTTCAACTTTAGTTTTTTTATGGTTGTTTGGTAGCTTATTTTGAATTTAATGCTTCTTTCTTTGATGAATGAATGTGAGAACTTCTAAATTAGTTGTTATTTGCTAAAAGGTATCCAGTGAAGATTCTCCCCAAGTTTGGATGGTCATGATAGGATTTTTGAAAATGTGAATGCAAGCAAGGTACATGGTTACCGCTTTCTAGAATAGTATAATGTTTAAGAAATTTTTTCTTTATGCAAATGTATCTTTGTTTCATTGTACAACTTGCTTAAATGCTTGTTTCACTTAGGTTCCAAAAGCCACAAATTGTGAGAAAACATCCATTGTTTACTATATACTTTAGGATGACTGATAAACTTTGTTTAATACGTTTGATTCATGCTTAATATTTTAATTATTTTGATTTTGTGGAAGCATTAGAAATGATCAAGGCATTTATTGATATTGAGCACAACCATATCCCAAAAAAGTTACTTACCCGTGAGTAGTGAGAATTTGCTAACCCTTTTGAGCTTAATAGTATATCCTAATTTAGTGATGAACTTGGTGTATATACATAAATTAAAAAGATAGTTTCATCATTTAATTTTTGTGGGATTCTAAAAAAAAATTCTTGAACCTTTGAATATTGTTCTAAATTGTTTTTTCTTGCCATAAAGAGCAAGGAGCATTTCACTTGAGATTTGGTTGAATTCAAGTTGGGGAGAGTGAAAAGAAAAGTGGTAGGTTACTCAAAATTCTAAAAAATTTTCAAACAAGCATAGAAAAAGAAAATTGTGAATATCAATGTGAAAAAGAAAAAGAAAAAGAATGCTTGTTTGAAAGAGAGAAATAGAGAATGAATAATGTTCATAAAGGAAGTTTGGAAGGGTGAACAATTGTGAAAAGAAAGTATGGATGAAGTTGTAGTGTGTACATAACCTTGTATAGTGAATATTTCTTTTGCATTGGCAACTTTGATTCCATGGCCTTAGAAAAATCTCCCTTTGTTGTGAACCCAACCAAGCTATAACTTTACAAGCCCTTAGTGATCTTCTTGCTTCCGTAATTTCATTTGTGATTATTAGATGAATGTATGAATTGAATTGTTATTAGCATTATTTGTCATGTGAGTGAAATTTCCCCCCGCGGTTTGTAATACGCGTTAATTTCTTTAATATTATTTTGAAGAGGGTGTTAGAGTGATTCAAGCATAAGAAATCAATTATTATTTTGAAACATTGCATGACATTTGTTTAAGAACTAAATTCTTTATTATTGTTCGATTATAGGAAGTGGTGAATATTGCTTGTGCGCATTTGTATGTTTAATTTGAGCCATAAATCAATTCTTGGTTGAATTAATTGCTTGAGCAAAATCCTCTTGTTTTCAATGAGAGGCATAATTTGCTTGAGGACAAACAAACATCTAGTTGGGGAGAGCTTGTTGAATTCCAAACATGTCTTATTTTGATTCATATTTCTTGGCATTTTTCAAACTTATTTGTTATGTTTCAAAGGATTTGTTCCATGTTTCCATACTATTCTTCAATTATGTTGCAAAATACCTTTGATTGCTTTGATATGTGTGTTTTTATGCAGGATTTAGGCATAAACTATCAAAGATCAAGACACAAGTGAATTGACAAGGAAACCAAAGAAAAGAAGAAAATTCAGCATGTTCATTGTGTGAACATCAGTGAGGTGAAAGCGAATGTTCACTGTACGAGCTCCTGGCGAAGCTCCAGCGAACCATCTCAGACTAGAGGCAATATAAAAAAGGACTTTAAGTTTGATGTGCGAACTTGTAGGGAAGAAGTTTTGATGTACGAAGAAGTGTTTGTACTACAAACTTAGATATTTCCTCAGGCGCGATTTAACTATTCAGAGGCACTTCATGTGCCAAAAAGGGGTATTCGCAGTGCAAAGAATGAGTTTGCACAAACAAACTTGACAGTTTTTTAGTTGTATTATTTAAGTACTTTTTCACTTTTTGGGGAAAAAAACCCAACATAACCCCATTTTTCCATATAGAAAACCCTATTTTCTGCATTTCTTCACCCAATGAGTGATATTTTACAAATAGAAGCTGGATTCACATCCAAGATCGATTCTTCGATGTGGATACTCATTCATCTTATCTCATTACTTGTAAAGCAAGCTACCATGGTTATGGGTAGCTAATTTCCTTTGTATCAAAGGTAGAGGTAGTATACCTTAACTTTATGTATTTCTTTTTATTGGCTTTGTATGTGAACAAGTGATGATTAATATATGATGAGTATTTTTATTCTTAATGATACACTCTTGTTTTGTAAAACTCTAGACATATATTTTTATGGAACTTGACCTAAAATATTCCATCTATCAATTCATAGATTGGAGAGATCCGTCTGTGGTTGATATTTGCTCTGTGTTGAACTTAAAGCTTACTTTATTAGTTGTTATATGGAGAGATCGTGTAGCGATGAATACGATTATTTCTCACGACACTGCTCTAGACATAAACGATATTGAGAGGAATATATGATGATATTAATCGGATCCAACTTCACATGCAAGATTAATAAAATATATATTAGTTAGGGTAGATGAAAAACTACTTTTGATATACTTTTGTTAACCAAACATCTAGAATTTAATCTTTGCTACAAAATCGTGACAATTTATGAAACAAACTTAAAAAACCTTTTTTTCTTAAAACGGTAATGTCGCTACTGCGAAAATCGGCGCCGGCTGAACAGAAGAGTCGCCACCGTGCGTTATTTATCCCACGGGAGGGAAAGGAAACGCTTAGAGTAAACCTCGCACAATACGGGAAAGGTATGGTCGTCGCAACCAAAACCTGGGTTCGGGAGTCGGTTACGCAAGGGGAAGGTATTAGCACCCCTCACGGTCCGTCGTACTCGACGGGATCCACGCTTGTTTTTGGGTATGGATTGTTATTCTATCTACTCTACAGGTCTGGGGTTGAAAGAAAATGAAATGACTCGGCAAAGTATCACACTTTATGCCTACGTATTCCCGTCTGAAACGAGAAATCAGAGTCAACGTAGGTTCGCCTACCTACGGGAAAGGAGGGGAAGGTTGCTTCCGCTAGGATATCGCATCCTATGCCTACGTACTTTCATACAATATGAAAGATCAGAGCAAACGTAGTTCGGGGCCACGTACGACACAAGTCTGTCTTGATTGTTTTTTAGTCCTTCTGAAAAAGGGTTTTCTCCTGATTGAAGGTCCAAGCAGACAAAAATGACATTTTGATGAGTTCACATTCTTTTACGGAAGAAGTGTCTTTTATTGTGTTTGAAATCTTATAGTGTTTTTTTCTGTTTGTTTTGAGAACGAAGAGATAGAATTCTAACCTACGGTTGCGACGGGAATCAAACTAACCTAATGTTATCATGCATGGGTTAAGACCTAGTGTCTATCATGCTCCTCTCTTGCGCAGAGAGAAACAGAGATCCTAAGGGAATAGACGGAAACAAAAACAATATCAGATATATACAGTAAAGCGGTAAAAATGCATGGATGCAACAATACAAGCGAGGCAAGGGAGTCCCACTCAACCTCGAACCTAGAAAAACAATAGGCAAAAGTGAACAGGCTTCACTTTCAACCCAACAGGTTAAACAGCAAACAATACAATCAAGAAAACCAATCAATACATCAAGAATGAATAACAGCTGAAAAACAGCTACAGCAGCTCTGCATCAATATCCATCTTCAAGTCATCTCCATACAGCTACAAGCTTCAGCAAGCATCAATCTCTGTCTCCACAGCTTTTCAGCAAGGGCTTTGCTCATCAGTCTTCAGTCTACAATGGCTTTTCTTCAAGTCTCATCCTCCGAGCTGAGGGATCAATCACAAGAGTGAATTGGGTGTTAAGCAATTAGTTGACTACCAAGGGTGGCAAAACCAACTGCTACTAACACATAAGATATTTTCTCTCAAGAGTTCTATCCCCTAGACAATAGCACCAAGCCTTCCAAGGGAAGGGAGTGAGTGTCTTAGAGAGACTCTGTATCACAGAGAGGAATGGAGGCAGTCAAAACCTTCCATGTTTGAGAATCAAGCTTTCTAATCTAGAGTTCTGCCCTAGCTCCTAAACCCTAATCTCCTCAACAGCTGCTAGCGGGGAGTCTCCTCATCAACCTCTGGAAGTTGGTCTTCAAGCTCTGGATCTCCAATGGCTTCAACATCACAAGTCTTCAGCATCCCCAAATCCCAGACAATCCCAATGCCCACACAGACAGATCAATAATCCCCAGAGGGCACACCACACCCATCAATCAAAATATAGCAGTAATACACCAATAGCAGTAGGGGAATCCTAGTGATTTCTAAGGGGATCTATCCTATACCCATAACCCCTATAGTCCATACCCCAAAACTCAAATGAAAATTTCCTAAAAGAATTGAACTATCTCACCTAAGTTGATTTAAAAACCCTAATTTTGTTCATGTTATTCACACCTAAACTAATCACCTAAAATTAATTCCTAAAAATATGAACTAAATTGGATATACAAGCTAACAATGTCTATTAACCAACCTAAAAAGAATGGACAAAAAATATTAAAGCAACTATTAGAACCAAAAATTAACAAATTCATGTATGAAATGAAACATGAAACACCTAAAATAGGCATTTATTTGGACAATATGGGAAAAATATCAAATAAAAAATAAAATGCAATTTTTATTTTTTATAATTTTCTAGACATCTTGAAGAAATTAATGCAAAAAGAACCATTAAAAAATATGAAACTTATGATTTATTATGATTTTTATAAAATGCATGAAAATGAAAAGAAATTAAAAATGACAAAATATGAATAAAAGGGGAGGGGGGTGCCATCAGCAAGGGCGCCTAGTTGTATTTGGTCATTGGGCCATAAAGGGGAGGCGCAGATATCAAAAGCGTAAGGCCCAGTTAACATCAGAAATCAATTAAATAAATAAAAGAAAAAGAACAAACCCTCGGTGCATTTAGCAATGATTCTACGTCTAAATTTGAAATGGGCCAAACGAGGGGGTGTGGGTAGCGAAGACTGCATTCAGCCCAGAATTCATATTAATGAAACGCAGAGTTTAGATAACTCTGGTTTCCCTCCATTTCTTTGCTCAAATCGTGGCCGTTGGATGGGTTTAATAAGTCAAATAACCAGAAGGATCTAATGGTGATACACTCATCTTCCCCAAAACAACACCTAGGGTTTCAGTTCCATCTTCCATGCGCGTGTTTTCATCACCATCGTGCTCACTCAATTCTCAACGAAAATCAAAAATTCCAAGACCAAAAATGATCTATCACTCACCAGGAACATGATCATACGTGCAGTTTTCTTTGAATCATTGTGTCTCCTCCAAACAGAAAGCTTCATGATTAGGGTTCCACCATTGTCTTCTGGTATCAACCTTAACATAACTCAATCCTAGTGATCTAAACCTGTTCTATGCGTTACCCTAACCAAACTATGCTATGCCATAACCATTGAACCTCCATACACGAGTTGTTCTTGGAGATTAAAGAAATGGCACCCTGCCCACGAAACCTCATAGAATCTCCTCTAAGTTTCAGAAAATGATCACCTAACCTAGCATGCTACTTCTACACCTAGAAATCTAACAGAAAGTTCATAGATAAGGAGATTTGATGAAGAACACCAACCTGTTAAATGATGATGGTGAGTGATGCTAGAGGTGGCTTCAAGGCTTGTTAATCTCCAATATTGATCTCCAATGGATGCTAATTCTTCTGTTTGCAATGGCAGTTACTCAATCTTCTTGAATCACCTTATCCCCCTCTTCATGCAAGTTGGAGTGTAAACTTGGATTACCCTAACCAGCCACGAATTCCCTTCAATTTCCTTTCTAATTACTCTATGATAATGGTGGATGATGATGATAACAGAAATTGAGATGATGGATGAAGTTTCAATGGAGTTTGAAGAGAAAATGCAAATGGGAGTGAAGGAATCAAAGTAGTGTTTGCAAGCTCAAAGAATCACCAACCAATGCACAAATGGATTCATTTCCTTATGTAGGTGAGGATTAACAGAATGAGAAGCTTCTAGATTGGTCCTAGAGGGATCTAGAAACTTGTGGAACTTTCATGAATTTATCATTTGATGGTATCTTGAATCATCCCATATCATGCTTGCTCCTTGGGTAAACTTGAGTGAAAATCTCCTCTCATGAGATGTTAGGAGTGTATGTATGAAAAACCAAGCCTTTCCTTGCCTTGTGTTAAGTTTTATCATGTTGCCTTATGATGCAAGAAACAACTTTACAAAGGAAGTCCAATTTTTAAGCCTAAACTCAAAAATATGGATGGACCAATGTCTTTAAAATGATGTTGGGAATCAATTTGGTATATTGGATGACCCATATTGGATTTGTAGATCTCTCAAACCATTTTCCAACTTGAACTTTTTCAAGTTATATGCCTTTTTTAAGTCATTTTTCACCAACTTTTATCAAGTCTTGTTCCATGCATTTCAAAACTTCCATGTCTTCTTTTCTTGACTTAAAATGGCATTTTGAGAAACTTTGATGTTGGGAAGTTTTTCATTTGAAGCTCCCTTGTATGAGTTTTAGGCATAGGCTAAGAATGACCTGTAATTCTCAGATGACCAAAATACCCTTTGCTTGCCAGGATCATAAGTAGAGTTCCACAAATCATATGAAGGGATACATACCATTCTAGAAAGCTATGACAATGAGGAACAACTCTTATGTTGACAAGAAATTCATTTGAAATCTCCTTGAGGGGTAAAAATTGCTGGAAGTCAAGTCACTTTCACAGACAAAAGTTCAGATACCTCAGATGACCTGTAACTTGCAAGGACCATAACTTGAGTTATATAAATCTCCTTGATGTCTTCCACCACTCAAATAAAGGTATTGAGATCCTCTACAAGTTCCATGTTGGCCAAGGATCCATTTGAAGCTTTCATTTTGACTTATCTTGCTTGGAAATTTGACCTAAACTAGGGGATTTTACACAGAAACCCTAATTTAGAAACTCCTCTTCTCCTTGATTTCTCTTGAATTCTTCTTAGCATATCATCATATCCTTATTATTCATGTCAAATGATGAACCCAACATCTCTCCAATAGCCTTTTATGCCTTTCAAATCAGTCAATTAACCTAGAGTTGACCCAGGGTTGACCCAGATGAAACCCTAGTTGACTGTCTTCAACTGCAATTCTTGTGATCATACCAATGACTTGTATCCTTCTCCAAATGACTTTCTAAGTCCTCCAAGATGTCTATATACTCCCTATGCCTTCAATTCACAGCTCATACTTTCCTTATTGATCCCCAGATACACTCAGTTAGGAGATAGATGAACTGCTTGATCCATTGACTTGATAGCTTCCCAATTCTTTCTGATGACTTGAATGAGATTGAATCAGGATAATAACCTCTTGATAGGCCTCTAGAGATGAGAATAATGATTGGTACCCTGTTGGCTGACTTGCTATGCTTATGCTATGCAGATGAGTAATCTATGTACATGACTCTATATGCAAATGCTAATGATATTGAAACATAAACCAAGTGAGTAAGGTTGAGCAAATTTTAGGGTGCAACAGCTGCCCCTATTCAAGCGACTTGGACCCGATTGGTTGGAGAGCCCGGAGCCTTCATACATTCGCGGTACGAGACGGTTGAATACTAGGAACCCAGAAATTTGCCAACCGCAGAAATAAACTGCACCACTGCTTGGGGAATGACATTCATCAGCTGAATCTGACTGTTACGGCAACTTTATGATCTCATAGCGACCGTGCTGGGGGATTATTTTCGTCATCCTGAAAAAGATTCTATCATCGAAAAAATCTCAACTATACCTGTCCACGTTAGGACTCCACCTGCTATCACCACGAAAAATCTCGGCGACTTCGCTGGATCTGTCCACGTCAGGACGAAACTCTCTGAGTTATGAATACTTCGTCCGCGTTAGGACTCACCCTTCCATGTAAGGAATATATCGCCTTTCCACGCAAGGAAACCATCTATTGTCTTGGTTTGTCCACGTGAGGACTCCACTTTTCCACGTAAGGAATGCATCTCTGTCCACGTAATGAATGCCATCTTCTTCCACGTAAGGAAACGAACTTCTTTTCTTTCACGTCAGGAATCAATCTTGATATGTCCGCGTAAGGACTCAGTCTTTCCACGTAAGGAATAAACTCGTCTTTCCACGTAAGGAAACCGTTTTTCTTCCACGTAAGGAATGCTCTTGATATGTCCATGTAAGGACTCTAATCTTTCCACGTAAGGAACACCTCTTTTCTACGTTAGGAATGCAACTTCTTCTTCGTCAACCTCTTCCACGTAAGGAATACATCCTCTTTTGAATCTGTCCACGTCAGGAATACAAGCCTCTTTCCACGTAAGGAATATATTTTTCCACGTAAAGAAACCAACTCCGTCCACGTAAGGACCCCCACTTGATATGTCCACGTAAGGACTCAATCTTTCCACGCTCGGAATCAAACCTTGATCTGTCCACGTCAGGACTTGCGCGTCTTCGACTTGCTGGGGAAATAAGACTGTGTCCACGTTAGGACTCATACTTGCCAACAACACGAAGAATGATAAATTTGTCCATGTTAGGACTCTCGCATCTTGTCATCACAAAGAACTGCAAACTTGTCCACGTCAGGACACCCCTTTCACCATTATGAATAAAGCTATCTGCCGGCAATAAATGGTCCACGTCAGGACACCGACACGAAGAGTAATCAACCTTGTCAACGTTATGACCTCACATTCAATCAGTATCGAGAGTTCGACTCTGTCCATATTAGGACTAGCACACATCGTCAATTTGAGGAAATGTCCACGTCAGGACTCCACATAACAACAATCTTGAAAATCGAACCTGTCCACGTTAGGACTAGCACCTCTTATCAACCATGAGAAAATAAATCTGTCCACGTTAGGACTCTCACTTCTCTAGCACGAAGAAACCTCGTCAATAAAATTTGTCCACGTCAGGACTCATTTCTCCATTGATCCCAAACCACAAACTTCTTAGCACTGACGCGACAGCGCCTTGAGGCGGACTCTACTGGGGATGTTTGAAAACCAATCCACTGGATGCCTGTTCTGATAACTGGCGGTGGCCTCTGAAATTCCGGTTCATGAAACCTTTTAATGCTGACGTAACAACAACTTTGAAGGAAACAAACCGCTGGTCGGACTAGAGAAACTTCAACAAGAACCCTGGCGGGAAACAAGTAACTCTGCTTAGGGACAAAGAGAAACTTATCCTGCTGACTTCTGTGGGGAGTAGTGCCACCGCTGACACTTCGTCGAATGTCTCTTGCCGAGACTTCGAATGTTCATTGATTTATTGGAGCAAGAACTTCTCCCATCGACAAGAGAAACAGATACTTGGAGCCAAACGGTTAGCCAACCTAGCTTATGTTTCAAAAATGCGTATGTTTGACAATGATGCAATGCTCCATTTGACATGGAAATGCTACGCATTTTTTGTGTGGATGCAAGTATGACACTATATGCCGATGCAAATGCAGATTCGAACTGCTGGGTACAGAAACTGCTTCAGCAAAATAAATGTTGAAGATAATGCCGACTCCGCTGGGGATAGCCAGATGCTATAGAATTATTCCAGCAAAATAAATGCTGGAAGAGTGAAGTCGACTCAGCTGAGAAATGGGGGACTGAATCCAAACACCTTGTTGAAGTAACACCCTGCTGGGAATATAATTCTGCTGGAGAATATAACTCTGCTGGAGAATAGCAGATGCGCCTGGTATGATTGAACTTCTGCTGGAGAGTAAACTGATATCACCCGGTATTCTGACAAAATAAATGCCAGATCACACAACCAATTCTGCCGGGGAGAGCCTTCTTCTTTGGGTTCCACTAGAGAAAGCACTTGCTGAAAAGAGAACTCCGCTGGGGATGGGACGATTCTCTTTGGGGAAGATCAACTGACTCCACTGGGAGAGAGTAAATGACCCTGCGGGGAAAGTGAACTGCCTGAATACAGCTCACAAATATTAAAACCATTTTGCTTGAAATGCACTGTCTGAATACAGCCTTACGATCTTGGAATCGTCAATTCTGTTGAGGATAAACGCCTTTGCTGGAGAATGCCCCTTCAGCTAAGCTGCAACTAGCTGGGGAGTTCGACCCTTCTTCAGGAAGAACATGCATGACCTGCGTGGAGATCAAGTCTTTCGCTATTGCAATTTTTTTTGATCATCTTCCTCGTACGGTTATGAAACCTGCCACAACACAAACAAAACAAGACAAGCCTATGCAACCAAATCGATTCAGGCTAGTGACATTATTTTCAGTTAATTCAAAGCTTTAGCAATTGTTGGCAAGGGCCAGTGATGTTATACACATGCTAGTTTCAGTAAACTTAGGCGCTTTATCATGCACAAAACAGTAAAGAACCAGCATCAAGTACTGAATAACATATTTTATTGATTGGGCCCCTGAATGGGCGGAATTTTTGTACACAGGATGTAACTCCTGAAATGAGGAAGCTACGCAAAACAAATATACAAGTATGCACAATAAGCATAAAACTTTGACAAATTAAATTTTGTACACATGTTGGCAACGGGATGCAGACGAACACCACGAACTGATCCTCCTATGACTCATCCGACTCCAATGCTTTCCCGGTATCCATACTTCCGAAGCGGTTGTATCTGATAATCGACCCCTCAGGTATTCTCCCGCACTGATGCTCACTGCAATATCAAATTCGGACCGCAGTCATTTGCTTTTCAAATCCCTAACTTTTGCGTGAACCGCCCTTTACCGGGTTTTCAGTTCACCGGGATACCCTTTTTTTGCCGAAGCCGCCCAGTGTAGGTTTTCAACAACTTCGCGGGTGTACATTTTTCAATTTATCCCTAACTTTTGCCCGAACCTTTCATTCTGTTTTTGGTTCGCCAGGATGCCCCATTTTTGCCTGGACTCTCTTTTTCTGTCCAGCGGGTCAATTTTAAGCAAAGTATTTTTTAACTGCGTCCGAATTCACAGGCGACGTGAAGTCTTCACCGTCCATGGTGGACAACAACAACGCTCCTCCTGAGAAGACTTTCCTGACAGCGTATGGCCCTTCGTAGTTGGGGGTCCACTTGCCCCTGTGATCTGCTTGCAGCGGGAGAATCCTTTTCAGCACAAGGTCGCCCGTCTGAAAGCTTCGCGGATGTATCTTCTTATCATATGCTTTCTTCATTCGGCTCTGGTACAAACAACCATATGCTAGAGAAGCTAGCCTCTTCTCGTCCATCAAACTCAATTGGTTCAACCTGTCTTTCACCCATTCTGCCTCGTCTAGCTGAACGTCTCGCAATACCCTCAGAGAAGGGATCTCAACTTCCAATGGTAATACCGCTTCCATTCCGTATACTAACGAGAACGGGTTGCCCCGGTTGATGTGCGTACCGTCGTACGATAACCGTGCAAAGCGAAAGGTAGCATCTCATGCAATCCTTATAGGTCACCACCATTTTCTGAACGATCTTCTTGATATTCTTATTGGCCGCCTCAACAGCGCCATTCTCTTGGGTCGGTAAGGGGAGGAGTTGTGATGTTCGATCTTGAAATTCTGACAGAGCTCCTTCATCATTTTGTTGTTCAGGTTCGAACCGTTGTCCGTAATTATCCGCTCGGGGATCCCATATCGGCAAATGATGTCTCTCTTGATGAATCTGGCCACCACTTGCTTCGTTACGTTTGTGTATGACGCCGCTTCTACCCACTTGGTGAAATAATCGATTGCCACTAGGATGAACCGATGCCCGTTAGAAGCCGTCGGCTCGATCTTTCCAATCATATCGATTCCCCGACATTGAGAATGGCCATGGCGATGACATTACATTCAGAGGACTCGGAGCACATGGATTTTATCAGCATAGATTTGGCACTTGTGGCACTTCCTCGCAAACTTGAAACAATCAGTTTCCATAGTCAGCCAAAAATAACCTGCCCGTAGCAGCTTTCTCGTCATAGCGTGTCCACCAGCATGCGTACCAAAGGTACCTTCGTGTATTTCCTCCATGAGCAGCTTTGCCTCTTTTTCATCTACGCAACGCAACAGCACCAAATCGTGGTTTCTCGGTATAAGACGCCATCCGGATTCAAATAGAAATTACCCGCTAATCTCCTGAGAGTCTTCTGATCTTGACTGGATGCCCAGTCGGATACTCTTTATTCTTCAGGAAATTAAGGATATCAAAATACCACGGTTGTCGTCGGATGCTTCATCAATAGCAAATACGTAAGCCGGTCTGTCAAGCCGAGAGATAACGATTCGGGGAGCCTCGTTCCAGAAGTTGACTTTGTACATGGAAGACAAAGTAGCGAGGGCGTCAGCCATTTAATTCTTTGCCCGGCGTACGTGATGCAACTCCACCTTGTCGAAGAAAGGCAACAATCTCCTTGCATAGTTCATGTAATGTATCAAGTTGGGCTGACGTGTCTCCCACTCTCCTTTGATCTGATTCACCACCAGAGCTGAGTCTCCGTATACGTCCAGATTCTTGATTCGCAAATCAATGGCTTCTTCAAGCCCCATTATACAAGCTTCGTATTCGGCCTCATTGTTGGTGCCGGCAAAGGCCAATCGGGCAGTAAACGGATGTGCGACCCGTGTGGCGTAGTGATGATTGCCCCTATTCCGCTACCGTAAGTGTTCACAGCTCCGTCAAATATCATCTTCCATTTGGAACCCAACTCTGGCCCTTCGTCTGGCAACGGCTCTTCACAATCTTTCATCTTTAGGTACATGATATCCTCGTCAGGAAAATCAAACCTCATCGATTGGTAATCCTCAATAGGCTGCTCCGCCAGATACTCAGACAGCACACTCCCCTTTATAGCCTTTTGCGAGACGTATTGGATGTCATATTCAGTCAAGACCATCTGCCAACGGGAAATTCTCCCTGACAACGCCTGCTTTTCGAATACATATTTGATAGGATCCATCTTCGAGATGAGCATGGTTGTATGATTCAGCATGTACTGCCTCAAACGCTTGGCGGCCCAGGCTAGCGCGCAACAAGTTTTCTCCAGCATTGAGTATCGAGATTCACAATCTGTAAATTTTCTTACTCAAGTAATAGATTGCATGCTCTTTTCTCCGTGTCTCGTCGTGCTGACCGAGAACACAACCCATGCTTCCCTCAAGAACCGTCAAATACATGATCAAGGGTCTACCCGCCACTGGGGGTATCAAAATAGGAGGTTCCTGCAAATACTGCTTTATTTTATCGAACGCCTTTTGACAATTTTTGTTCCACGTTACAGCTTGATCTTTCTTTAACAGCTTGAATAATGGTTCGCACGTGGCCGTTAGATGAGATATGAACCGAGCGATGTAGTTCAACCTCCCCAAAAACCCGCACACCTCTTTCTCTGTTTTAGGCGTCGGCATTTCTTGAATCGCTTTTATTTTAGCAGGATCGACCTCTATTCCTCTTTCGCTTACGATAAACCCCAGCAGTTTACCCGATCTCACCCCGAAGGTGCATTTGTTAGGGTTCAGCCTCAGCCTGAACTTCCTAAGCCTTTTAAATAACTTCAACAGATTCACCAGATGCTCTTCCTCCGTCTGGGATTTGGCAATCATATCGTCAACATAGACTTCGATCTCTTTATGCATCATATCATGGAAAAGAGTCGTCATCGCACGCTGATATGTTGCCCCAGCATTTTTCAAGCCAAAGGGCATCACTTTGTAGCAAAATGTTCCCCAAGGCGTTATGAAAGTGGTCTTCTCCATATCTTCTGGCGCCATTTTAATCTGGTTATAGCCTGAAAAGCCATCCATGAAGGAGAATACGGAGTATTGAGCAGTATTATCAACTAGCACGTCAATATGAGGAAGTGGAAAATCGTCTTTTGGGCTCGCTTTATTCAAATCTCTATAATCCACGCACATTCGAACCTTGCCATCTTTCTTTGGCACTGGTACGATGTTAGCAACCCATGAGGGATATTTTGTCACAGCCAGGAAACCAGCGTCCCACTGTTTTTGAACTTCCTCTTTGATCTTCACTGCCATATCTGGTCGAGTTCCGCGAAGCTTTTGTTTGACCGGCGGGCATTCTTCTTTCAGTGGCAGACGGTGCACAACCATATCTGTATCGAGCCCCTGGCATATCTTCATACGACCAAGCGAATACATCACTATACTCTCGGAGCATTTCAACCAGTCTTCGCTTGATATAGCTCTGCAGCGCGACTCCGATACGAATATTCTTCTCAACCCCTTCCGACCCCAAGTTGATAATTTCGATGACCTCGTCGTGAGGCAGAATGGCTCTTTCCTCTTGCTTCAGCAACCAAGACAGTTCTTCAGGAACGTCACTATCTTCGACAACCTCTTCTTCGGCCTGAGATACCGGGTGCTCAAAGTCGGGACGAGTCATAGGTGGCTCAAGGATGTCATCTGAAAATGTTATCCTGCAAAAGGAATGGTTAAGTGCTTCAAAATGCGTATAAAGCGAATAACTACGTTGCATTTTATTGAAAAATATAAAACAAGAAAGACAGAGATTACAGTATTTGCACATGAAAAAAAAACGCCATTTATTTAATGATTAACACGCAATGTTCATAACAACACAGCCCTAAGCAAATCACGATGCCCCGGGCAAGACATCAGATTATTCAACAATTAATAAGCAAAGCATTACTGTTTAAGAGTCACAGGAACAAGCTCCTGAATAGACCAGTTGCACAGTCCTTGTCCTGGCGTGCTTGGCTGAATCCAGGCATCCATATCACAGTCGCTGTCTCCTTCATCAGACTCCGAAGCAGCGTTGATGGTTTCATGACATACTCCACTGGCAGAGATGGTTATTGGCCCTCTGAAACGGGTTCCCCCACAGCAGGAGCTGACGAAGACGGTTGGTATCCCAGCCCGAACCGGTCCATCTTCACAGGAATATCCAGCACTTTGCCCCAGCCCTTTGCTTCTCCTGCCTCTACCAGAGCTTGGGCTTCTTTATACGACGAGACGGCTATCTCCGACACTTTGCTCGGCCCGGGACCTTTGTCCTTGATACGCAACCCTTCAAATGCTGGCAGGGTGTTTCGTGGATCTCTCCGTCGACCTCCACATATTTAAATGACGACAGATGGCTGACCAGGATGTCTTCTTCTCCGCATACGGTGACTACGCTGTCTCAGACCATATATTTTAACTTCTGATGCAGGGTAGACGTGACTGCCCCAGCCCCATGAATCCAGGGTCTTCCGAGCAGGCAGCTATAGGCAGGCTGTATATCCATGATATAAAACTCAGTCGCAAACACCTCCGGCCCCACTGTAGAGGCAATGTTATCGATCCAAAGACTGCTCTTCTCGTGCCGTCAAATGCTCTAACTACCAAGTCGCTGGGTGTGCACAAGATTCCTCTGACATCCAGCTTCATCATCGCTTTCTTGGCATCACATTCAGAGACGATCCAGTGTCGACCATACATGCGACATTACTGATCCCCTACATTCGACAGATATGTGCAGCGCCATATTATGATCTCTCCATTTCGGTGTCAAATCGAAGTCGGTAAAGCCTAAGCTGTGGCCTGCATTCACATGTGCCAACACTCCTTCCAGCTGATTTACAGAGACGTCTTGGGGGACGAAGGAAGTATCCAGGACTTTCAGCAAAGCATTTCTGTGAGCTTCAGAGCACAATAGCAACGACAGTATAGATATCTTTGACGGCGTCTGTTGCAGATGCTCCCACAATCTTATAATCACTTTTGCGGATCAAGCGCATGAACTCTTCTACATCTTTCGATGCCGTTGCTTTTTCATTCCCCTGTACTGGGACATTCTCAATCATCTTTCCCTTTCCCTTCGCCAATCTTTCGGCCTCTACCTCAGGCGATATGAAGATTCTTCCACTCCTTGTCATACCTCCTGAACCAACAACATTCTCTACAGTCTCGGCTGGCTGTTTATTAACATCAATCTTTATCCCGTCACAATACACCTCCAACCCATATGACCATGGGACTGCTTTCGTGTTCTCGTACGGGATCGGTCCGGCCTTAGTTATGGTGATTGGTAGTCGCTGGACCGGTGCTGCAATAGTGATTGTCTTCCGAGGAATCGTTACGGTGGCCACATCACTCTGATCATCTGCTACTGCCCCTGCAGGCTCTTTAGTTGCTGCTCGGTCAAACTGCAATGTGCCTCCATCAATTAAAGCCTGAATGCCTTTCTTCAAATCATCACACCCCCCAGCTAGGGTCCAGCATTCTAAGCAATACTCGTCACATCCTGGATAAACACCCCCTTGCAACAATCTGCTTTTTATCTCGCTCAGCGGCGTCTTTAGATCGTCGACATCCATAACCAGATTCAACCCTTCCTCAGTCAAAATGGCGTTCGCCCCATGATTAGGCATGGGTTTCTGCACTATATTCGGACCTGTCGTTCCGAAATGATAGTCTTATTGTCCAAAAGATCTTGCACAACGTGCTTAAAAGCATGGCAACCCTCTATATCGTGGCCCGGAGCCCCAGAATGAAACTCACAGTGCCTGCTTGCATCATAACCATACGGAGGAGTTCCCGTTATCGGTGCCAGAGTTCTCTTCTCTACCAGGTTCAAACCCAACAATGTCTGCAACAAATCAGCATATGTTGAGGGAGGCTTCTCAAACACTCTTCTTGGTTTACCACCCTGGAATCTTCGCTGAGCCTGCTGTGCCCCCTGCTGAGGCTGCTGCTGCTGCTGCATTGGCTGCTGCTGGAACGGTTGCTTGTTGTTGAAGTGGTTGTTGCTGATATGGGATAGTAACACTCGCCACCTGTTGCGGCTGATGATATTGGTTTCGTCCCCTGCCTCGGCCTCGGCCTCGGCCTCCAAACACTGCGCTTGCCTCGCCCTGACGGCGTCCACCAAAAGCCTTCCTATTACTGCCGGATGCAGTTGATTCCTCGGCTTGGAATTTTCCTTGCTTAATGTTACGTTCAATCTTTCTCCCATCAGAATTAAGTCTGAAAAACTGGCCAGAGATGTATGAAACAGCATGTCATGAAACAAGCCTGTGAATGTGCCGACGAACATGTCATTCATTTCCTTGTCTTCTAAAGGAGGACGGACCCTGGCAGCCATATCGCGCCACCTTTGCGCGTACTCTTTAAAGCTCTCACCCTTCTTCTGCGACAGCCCTGTCAATTGGACCCGATTGGGCGCCAAGTCGCTGTTATACTTATAGTGAGCTACAAATGCCTCTGCCAATTGCTTCCATGTCTTGATATTGGTTGGCTCCAACCCCATATACCACTCTAGGAAGGGTCTGACAAACTATCTTGAAAGAAATGCATTAGCATTCTCTCATCAGTCGAGTATGCAGACATCTTTCTGTAATAAGCCCGTACGTGCACTTTTGGACAGGTGTCCCCTTTATACTTATCAAACGCAGGAGCTTTGAATTTGATTGGCACCCTCAAGCCAGGTACCAGACCCATTGTTGCCATGTCCAAGCCCACAAGCGCTTTGGTTCAGGACCCCCCTCATCTGCTCTTCCAGCATTCTGATCTTCTGGGAGTTATCCATCGGCCCTTCAAAGCCTCCGCCGGAGAAAGCGTCCTCCTGCTGATCTTCTTGCCACATACCATTCCCAGCTCCATACCCATCATATTCATTATTGCGGCCAGCTCTAATTTGATTCATCCCCGGGCCTCGGCCTCTGTTGCCGTACCCTTGAACACCTCCAGCAGGCCCAAAAGCCATTAACCCAACGCCGTTTCCATTTCCGAAACCTCCGTAACCCTGATTGGCCACACCATAACCATCTTGCCCAAAGCCTTGAGCATTGAAACCATATTTCCCAACATTATCGAATCCCTGATCGTTGAACCCGAATCCAGCATTGACAAAGCCGTTGCCTCCCATATTATCACCCAAGTTGACATCACCAAGCCCAACGTTATGGACAACAGTCTCGTTCCCACCTCCGATGTTACCGTTCCCAGCAGCGGTAACGTTGTTGACATTAGCAGCAGGTATATTGACTACAGGTGGAGCCACTGGCGTGGGAGTGCCATCTCCATGAATAGTATCGACTCGCACGGACTGATGATCCTCATTACCGTGACCAGCATTTCGGGCCAACAGAGGTTGCACCATGGCTTGCAAATTCTCCTGACCTTTTGCAATAGCTTCCATGGTCTGCATAAAGAGAGCTAGCTTCTCGCGCACATCTTGCATCTCGTTCTGCATTTGATCCATGATTCTTCGACAGTTGGTGCGAGTAGAATAGCGGTGCGGGTACTGATCTGCAATCCTGAAAATACCTGTTACAGAGCAGGAAATAAGACACCATCCAAAGGTCACCTGTAATGCATATGAATATGAATGCAATGCAATGTGTGTCTGTGCATTAGGGAAATTCATTCCCCGATTCTAGTGTGAAGGTGCCAGTGCAGTGACAGTGCTATCAATATAAAGATCGGAGCTGAATCACAGAAAGCCTCATATATTTCTGAGAAACCAATAAGCCAAGAATACAATATCACTGAGAGTACAACAAAAAGGCATGACCTCAACCAACAATCCTGGTGATGGTCAGCACTTATGCAAATAAAGCATACAAGTTACTACAGGAAATGATCAAATCCTCCCATAAGTCTGGTACTCTTCTAGCAGCTTCTTGGTCTCCGGATGACTTGTTGATCAAGCAGCCCTTCAACAAGTTGGTTTCTTTTCTTAAGAACACGTCGCACGTCTTCAGCAGTTTCTTCCCATGCCCCCTCTCCGAAGCGATCCTCTAGTTTACGCTTCTGAGACACAACTTCATCTCTGCCTTTGATGGCTTTGTTCAGTGCATTCTGGAGACTAATCGGGTCATCACTTCCTCTTCACACTTCTTGATGATGGACTTCAACTGCTCTTCGAGGTCGGAAATTTGCTGCTTCAACTTATCTTCCCTCTTCTTATTGTTGGTGAGCGTGGCATTCCAGGTCTTATTGCAAGAAGAGATCTCTCGGTGAGCGATGTCAAGTGCTTTCTTCTTGGATTCAAGCATGTCATGGGAGCTTCTGAACTCTTGCCCCAAACGTTCGCGCTTCTTCCTCTCCTCAGTCAACTCAGCCCCTAATCTGTTCATTAGCTCAATCTGCTGTTGGAAAGCATACACGGCCTTGTTTTTCTCACTGCGTATCTGGGCTAGCTCCTGCTCTAACCCTTCGTTGATCTTCATCAAGGCTTCTTTTTCTTTCACAACCTGCTCGTAGGCCTCCCTAGAAACAGTAGTTGGTTCTGCTACCGGGATGGGAACAAGAACTGGTGCATCTGGAAATGGCATCCGCAACTGACTTGCTCTCTCTTGAATCCAAACTCTATAAGGTGCATAGGCCTGACAGTCATTTTTCCCTAATAACGGCTTCCCTCTTCGGTTAATACGCGTCCAGGCATGCTGCAATTTGGCTAATAACTCCCCCTTCAAATCACCGGTGAAGTACAGAGATTCCTGTACTTCCTCCTCCTTCGGCGGGTTCTTTAGCGCATATCCGAACTGACGGATGAACAGAGAAGGGTTGTAATTGATACACCCATTTCTTCCTATCAGCGGAACATTAGGGTAACCGGAACAACTGAAGATAAGCTCGGATCCCAGCAGATCTCTATCAAACCATTCGACGTCTTCGGAAGATAGCCTCATCAGGCGCTCTGACCAGCTAGCTGTGGTTGCACTCTTCACAAAAGATCCCTTCATGGGAAGGTGGCCTTTAAACCACATATCCAGCAACGGTACACAGAAATGAACATTCTTTCCTCTTCCCTTCTCGTTCTTGTAATGCAGTGAGTGGTAGAAATCTCTGAGCAAGGTCGGTACAGGATTACCAGCGGCAAACAAGTAGAAGGCATCGAAGTCCACAAAATCCGGTACATTGGGAAACAATATTATGCCATAAATACACAGAGCCAGCATAGCGTTGAAGGCAATCCAACATCCGCTCTTAGCGTACTCTTGGGCTTTACCGATCAAGAACTGGAGTGAGAAGCCTGGAACTCCACGAGAAACAGTAGTCAACATCTCAGAAGCATCCACATGCAAAGCTTTTGCCAAGTCCTCTGGCTTGGGCTTAATGCCAGAATGGATGAATGGGACCTGGTTCTGCACGGGTAACTCAGTAAACTCCGCATACTCCTCAATGGTAGGCCCCCATAATGAAAATCAGCAAACGTAAAACATCTCAAAGCGGGGTCATAGAATTGCATCAAAGCGTACAACCCATCTAGCTCTATCTCCGTGGGTTTGCGCACCAGTCTCAATAGTCTTCCATAGCTCATTCTGAAGCTCCTACGGACATCCTCATCATCCAGAGAGATCAACCCAAGCAAGGGAACAACATCAGGAGTAGGCAATTTGTAAGCAACTGTCCTTCTTAAGCTGGCCATGATCAAACACTCAGAAATCCGGACACTAGAACTAGGGAAATGCAAATGCACCTGCAGCACAGACACACGTTAGTGGGATGCAATGATGATGAGTATGCAAACAAATGCAATGCAAGTAACATGCAACGGGGACCAACTGCCGTAGCTGAATAGCCTGAACTATATCAAGAAGTCTCAGATAGATTCTCTGGAAATCATCAAACCCTGGTCTCAGGTAGACCTAACACAAAGATCTAACAATGGTCTCCGACAGACCTCAAACCATAACTCCAACTGGTCTCTGGTAGACCTCAAATCACATCTCCCAACTGGTCTCTGACAGACCTCAGAACTATCCAACTGGTCTCTGACAGACCTTATAACACATCTCCACATGGTCTCTGACAGACCTCATAACTTTCCATAAATACCCAGGAACTCTGATCAAGAAATAACCGGTATCTGGAGGTCTAGTTTACCTGCATATCCCCAAACCCTCTCACAGGTGGATGTCCTAGTAACTGACAAAGGTATGGCATCCTATGCGGCTGTCGGTGTCACAGACTTTCAGGGTTGACGATACGATTCCCAGAAGGAGTGGCATCATCAAATCCTGAAGAGGCCTCACTTAGCCAACTTCCAAATGATCGGTCCCCAGAGTCGACAATTCAACTAACCAGCAACCCACGCCAACCAAAGGAAGGGGCAGGAGGCCAACCAGAGGAACCTCGTCTGAGTGTAGATTTCGCGGACGACACAAAGCAAGCAAAGCAAGCGGGCGCCAACTAATCTCTACTCTAATTCTAGGTGCACTCAAGCCCAGGTCCGGCTTCTCACTCAGTATCAGAACACCCGTCACACCCCCAAAATACAGCAATAATAATCAATATATATAATGCTAAAAATAAAGGTCAGCAATATAAATCCATACAAAATCCTCGACGGGAAAACAAGCGTTAGGATTGACTCTCTTAAGGGACGTTGGACCCCAAATGCATAAGAACTGTCGCAGTCCTTAGCAGCCAGGGGACGTTGGATCCCCAGCAGAGTCGCCAGCTGTCGCTACTGCGAAAATCGGCGCCGGCTGAACAGAAGAGTCGCCACCGTGCGTTATTTATCCCACGGGAGGGAAAGGAAACGCTCAGAGTAAACCTCGCACAACACGGGAAAGGTATGGTCGTCGCAACCAAAACCTGGGTTCGGGAGTCGGTTACGCAAGGGGAAGGTATTAGCACCCCCTCACGTCCGTCGTACTCGACGGGATCCACGCTTGTTTTCGGGTATGGATTGTTATTCTTATCTACTCTCAGGTCTGGGTTGAAAGAAAATGAAATGACTCGGCAAAGTATCGCACTTATGCCTACGTATTCCCGTTTGAAATGAGAAATCAGAGTCAACGTAGTTCGCCTACCTACGGAAAGGAGGGGAAGGTTGCTCACTAGGATATCGCATCCTATGCCTACGTACTTTCATACAATATGAAAGATCAGAGCAAACGTAGTTCGGGCCACGTACGACACAAGTCTGTCTTGATTGCTTTTTAGTCCTTCTGAAAAAGGGTTTTCTCCTGATTGAAGGTCCAAGCAGACAAAAATGACATTTTGATGAGTTCACATTCTTTTACAGAAGAAGTGTCTTTTATTGTGTTTGAAATCTTATAGTGTTTTTTCTGTTTGTTTTGAGAACGAAGAGATAGAAATTCTAACCTACGGTTGCGACGGGAATCAAACTAACCTAATGTTATCATGCATGGGTTAAGACCTAGTGTCTATCATGCTCCTCTCTTGCGCAGAGAGAAACAGAGATCCTAAGGGAATAGACGGAAACAGAAACAATATCAGATATATACAGTAAAGCGGTAAAATGCATGGATGCAACAATACAAGCGAGGCAAGGGAGTCCCACTCAACCTCGAACCTAGAAAACAATAGGCAAAAGTGAACAGGCTTCACTTTCAACCCAACAGGTTAAACAGCAAACAATACAATCAAGAAAACCAATCAATACATCAAGAATGAATAACAGCAGAAAAACAGCTACAGCAGCTCTGCATCAATATCCATCTTCAAGTCATCTCCATACAGCTACAAGCTTCAGCAAGCATCAATCTCCGTCTCCACAGCTTTTCAGCAAGGGCTTTGCTCATCAGTCTTTAGTCTACAATGGCTTTTCTTCAAGTCTCATCCTCCAAGTTGAGGGATCAATCACAAGAGTGAATTGGGTGTTAAGCAATTAGTTGACTACCAAGGGTGGCAAACCAACTGCTACTAACACATAAGATATTTTCTCTCAAGAGTTCTATCCCCTAGACAATAGCACCAAGCCTTCCAAGGGAAGGGGTGAGTGTCTTAGAGAGACTCTGTATCACAGAGAGGAATGGAGGCAGTCAAAACCTTCCATGTTTGAGAATCAAGCTTTCTAATCTAGAGCTCTGCCTAGCTCCTAAACCCTAATCTCCTCAACAGCTGCTAGCGGGAGTCTCCTCATCAACTCTGGAAGTTGGTCTTCAAGCTTTGGATCTCCAATGGCCTTCAACATCACAAGTCTTCAGCATCCCCAAATCCCAGACAATCCCAATGCCCACACAGACAGATCAATAATCCCCAGAGGGCACACCACACCCATCAATCAAATATAGCAGTAATACACCAATATCAGTAGGGGAATCCTAGTGATTTCTAAGGGGATTTATCCTATACCCATAACCCCTATAGTCCATACCCCAAAACTCAAATGAAAATTTCCTAAAAGAATTGAACTATCTCACCTAAGTTGATTTAAAACCCTAATTTTGTTCATGTTATTCACACCTAAACTAATCACCTAAAATTAATTCCTAAAAATATGAACTAAATTGGATATACAAGCTAACAATGTCTATTAACCAACCTAAAAAGAATGGACAAAAAATATTAAAGCACTATTAGAACCAAAATTAACAAATTCATGTATGAAATGAAACACCTAAAATAGGCATTTATTTGGAAAATATGGGAAAAATATCAAATAAAAAAATAAAATGCAATTTTTATTTTTTATAATTTTCTAGACATCTTGAAGAAATTAATGCAAAAAGAACCATTAAAAAATATGAAACTTATGATTTATTATGATTTTTATAAAATGCATGAAAATGAAAAGAAATTAAAAATGACAAAATATGAATAAAAGGGGAGGGGGGTGCCATCAGCAAGGGCGCCTAGTTGTATTTGGTCATTGGGCCATAAAGGGGAGGCGCAGATATCAAAAGCGTAAGGCCCAGTTAACATCAGAAATCAATTAAATAAATAAAAGAAAAAGAACAAACCCTCGGTGCATTTAGCAATGATTCTACGTCTAAATTTGAAATGGGCCAAACGAGGGGGTGTGGGTAGCGAAGACTGCATTCAGCCCAGAATTCATATTAATGAAACGCAGAGTTTAGATAACTCTGGTTTCCCTCCATTTCTTTGCTCAAATCGTGGCCGTTGGATGGGTTTAATAAGTCAAATAACCAGAAGGATCTAATGGTGATACACTCATCTTCCCCAAAACAACACCTAGGGTTTCAGTTCCATCTTCCATGCGCGTGTTTTCATCACCATCGTGCTCACTCAATTCTCAACGAAAATCAAAAATTCCAAGACCAAAAATGATCTATCACTCACCAGGAACATGATCATACGTGCAGTTTTCTTTGAATCATTGTGTCTCCTCCAAACAGAAAGCTTCATGATTAGGGTTCCACCATTGTCTTCTGGTATCAACCTTAAACATAACTCAATCCTAGTGATCTAAACCTGTTCTATGCGTTACCCTAACCAAACTATGCTATGCCATAACCATTGAACCTCCATACACGAGTTGTTCTTGGAGATTAAAGAAATGGCACCCTGCCACGAAACCTCATAGAATCTCCTCTAAGTTTCAGAAAATGATCACCTAACCTAGCATGCTACTTCTACACCTAGAAATCTAACAGAAAGTTCATAGATAAGGAGATTTGATGAAGAACACCAACCTGTTAAATGATGATGGTGAGTGATGCTAGAGGTGGCTTCAAGGCTTGTTAATCTCCAATATTGATCTCCAATGGATGCTAATTCTTCTGTTTGCAATGGCAGTTACTCAATCTTCTTGAATCACCTTATCCCCCTCTTCATGCAAGTTGGAGGTGTAAACTTGGATTACCCTAACCAGCCACGAATTCCCTTCAATTTCCTTTGCCAATTACTCTATGATAATGGTGGATGATGATGATAACAGAAATTGAGATGATGGATGAAGTTTCAATGGAGTTTGAAGAGAAAATGCAAATGGGAGTGAAGGAATCAAAGTAGTGTTTGCAAGCTCAAAGAATCACCAACCAATGCACAAATGGCTTCATTTCCTTATGTAGGTGAGGATTAACAGAATGAGAAGCTTCTAGATTGGTCCTAGAGGGATCTAGAAACTTGTGGAACTTTCATGAATTTATCATTTGATGGTATCTTGAATCATCCATATCATGCTTGCTCCTTGGGTAAACTTGAGTGAAAATCTCCTCTCATGAGATGTTAGGAGTGTATGTATGAAAAACCAAGCCTTTCCTTGCCTTGTGTTAAGTTTTATCATGTTGCCTTATGATGCAAGAAACAACTTTACAAAGGAAGTCCAATTTTTAAGCCTAAAATCAAAAATGTGGATGAACCAATGTCTTTAAAATGATGTTGGGAATCAATTTGGTATATTGGATGACCCATATTGGATTTGTAGATCTCTCAAACCATTTTCCAACTTGAACTTTTTCAAGTTATATGCCTTTTTTAAGTCATTTTTCACCAACTTTTATCAAGTCTTGTTCCATGCATTTCCAAACTTCCATGACTTCTTTTCTTGAATTAAAATGGCATTTTGAGAAACTTTGATGTTGGGAAGTTTTTCATTTGAAGCTCCCTTGTATGAGTTTTAGGCATAAGCTAAGAATGACCTGTAATTCTCAAATGACCAAAATACCCTTTGCTTGCCAAGATCATAAGTAGAGTTACACAAATCATATGAAGGAATACCATACCATTCTAGAAATATAAGACAATTAGGAACAACTCTTATGTTGACCAGAAATTCATTTGAAATCTCCTTGAGGGGTAAAAATTGCTTAGAAGTCAAGTCACTTTCACAGACAAAAGTTCAGATACCTCAGATGACCTGTAACTTGCAAGGACCATAACTTGAGTTCTATAAATCTCCTTGATGTCTTCCACCACTAAAATTAAAGGTATTGAGATCCTCTACAAGTTCCATGTTGTCCAAGGATCCATTTGAAGCTTGAATTTTGACTTATCTTGCTTGGAAATTTGACCTAAACTAGGGGATTTTACACAGAAACCTAATTTAGAAACTCCTCTTCTCCTTGATTTCTCTTGAATTCTTCTTAGCATATCATCATATCCTTATTATTCATGTCAAATGATGAACCCCACATCTCTCCAATATCCTTTTATGTCTTTCAATCAGTCAATTAACCTAGAGTTGACCCAGGGTTGACCCAGATGAAACCCTAGTTGACTGTCTTCACTGCAATTCTTGTGATCATACCAATGACTTGTCTCCTTCTCCAAAATGACTTTCTAAGTCCTCCAAGATGTCTAGATACTCCCTATGCCTTCAATTCACAACTCATACTTTCCTTATTGATCCCCAGATACACTCAGTTAGGAGATAGATGAACTGCTTGATCCATTGACTTGATAGCTTCCCAATTCTTTATGATGACTTGAATGAGATTGAATCAGGATAATAACCTCTTGATAGGCCTCTAGAGATGAGAATAATGATTGGTACCCTGTTGGCTGACTTGCTATGCTTATGCTATGCAGATGAGTAATCTATGTACATGACTCTATATGCAAATGCTAATGATATTGAAACATAAACCAAGTGAGTAAGGTCGAGCAAATTTTAGGGGTGCAACAGGTAAGCTATTGAACGACAAGCATCCCATATCAGAATAATCCTTGTGGAGACGATAACAAAACCCCCATTATTCTACTTCTAACATTGTTTAAAGTAACCGTTGTAATAGGTGGTGCGCTATATAACTTATAACCATGATCGCAGAACTGTGGTGGAAAGCATCATACATACAACTACCCCTTAGCTCACGATGGTTGGTCAGACATGGTGGTATCTATAGCGGGGAAATTTGTGAGTATAAGCAATTGATTAACTTAACTCAAAAAAATGCAAGAGTCACCACCGCACTTTTATTTTATCCAAAAAAGGAAAGTAAAAAGAGCGAACAAACCAAAGAGTTCTAAAACAAGAACAAAAAAACAGAGATCTGGGTAAGGGGTTGGTTACACAATGGGAAGGTGTTAACATCTAAAACGTCTATAGTACTCTATAAGAGCCCTTTGAAATATCAATGCTTTTTAGTTTGAAAAAGGTTTGTTTGAAAGAAGATTAGGGAGATGAGAAGAGAATTATTTTTTTAGATTTTTGTGTTTGGAGAGGACTTATCGCCTCATGCCTACATGCCCACAAAGTGCAATATAGGATCAAAACCTCGTAGTTCATGGTACAAATAACAAAAATTTGTTGGTTTTGATTGATTTTAAATGTAAAGACAAGTCATCATTTTAAAGAGAAAACTACGACTAGTCACCCACAAATATAAGACAACATTTGCATCATCTAAAGATGAGGATTTTGCTTGGATTATCAACAAGTCTATCACTCGACATCTAAGTGGAAAATGTCAACATCTTAATACTATGGAGAATAGGAGAATTATATCTCAACTATGGAAATGATCATGTCTAAACTTTATGAAAAGTGTTAAAATGAAAAGTGCACAAAGGCACAAAAAGTTTGAATCAGGTAAAGTGTTTTTTATATATTTTTAAAATTAGTCAAAATATGATTAACATTGATTGATATTTATTAAAGAAAATAAAGTTTGAGAATCACTTGACAAAATTCAAATTTTTATTGTGAAAGCGATTTTAAGTTTGAAAGCAAGAAAGTTTTGAAAAAAGGGAGGAGAGTTTGAAAATTTAAGAAGGGGAGGAGATGAAGTGAATATCCTAGAAAGCAAATAAAAGTTATAGGTAAGAAGGATCTAACCAACTTGTAGCATAATCCATAGCAAGGCAAATAAGAATTCCATCCATCTTGAAGCATAAGCCAATAAGCAAGCCAAATAAAGGCAAAGATCCATAATACTCCAAGCATAGGGGAAAGTCCTAATTCTAAGTCCAAGGGTCCACGAAAAGTCCAAGAAGTCCAAGGTCTAAGGATAGTCCAAGAGCATAGCCACAAAGTTAAGAGCACCTAATTTTTTAGAGGCTTAATCCTTTATTAGTGTTTTAAACAAGATATGGTCCAAATGGACAAAAGAAAAGAGCGGAAACATAAACATGTGTCCAATGACAAAGGAAAAATAACAGAAGCATAAACAATAATATGATATGAGATGATAATAATGAAGCATAAAGATAAAAGAGATATAGGGAGCAAGAAGAAAACATAAACAAACTTAGTACAATGATATTGTTAGTGAGTTAGTGGTTAGTCGTTATAGCAAATAATCACTGATGGTTAACTCATGCACTTAAGCCAAAGTTGATGAAGACTCATTAGAGGATTGATAAAATCAAAGCCTCCTAACAACAAGCTTCATAGGTGATTGACCTAAGACAAATAATCAACCATACTTGGACTTTCAAACATAGGTTTGAGCCACGAATGATCACTTTCCGGTTACGTGACAATTTAGCGCTATGTTAAGCAATCATAATTGGGTTTATGTAGAAACCACGACTATCTGAGGCCGATCAATAACAATGTTAGTGCTAATTCATGCTAGAGAAGTGATATGTAGATCACTCTCCGAAAGTAATGCCGCACGAAAAGAACATAGGTAACCATCTCATCTTCATTAAGAACTTGAAATAAGTTCAAACGATATCGAAGATTTTCATTGATCAAAAGAAAAAGAGAAGAGGAGAGGGAATGCCAAATTGAATTACAAGTTCATGATCATTCCATCTTTAAGTTCGTCCACTCATCTTGGTGGATTAAAGTACTAAACATATCATTAACTCAAATCACCTAAAATGAATTGAACAATTCACTTTAAAGATAGATTTGAATTAATGAATGTTTATCCAACTTCATCTACACCTTAAGTCCAACGAAATTAAAGAGGAAAATAACCTTTAAAAGTGCATTCCAAGGAAAAAATCAAAGGAAATGGAAGAAGAAGAAGAAAGAACCAAACAGTCCAAAACAGAGCCAAAAACTCAAAATCAACATTGGGTAACTGATTAACACTGCTAAAACAATAGTAAATCAGCTTTAAAAAGTGCAGAAACTTGATCAATCATTACTTCAAACACCTCATGATTAAGGATGCAATTGAGCACGAAAATTCAAGTAAAATAACAGCAATCAACACCGATAGAACACAATTTGCAAGATCCAAAGATCAAGCAACAAGAATCAACAATATATCACATTGTGGAAGATGTATCAAGAAAAATAATGGTGGATCAAGAAATTACCACTCCAAATCTGGAAATTATTCAAATTATCTCCACAAACCACACTTCAAAGCTTTGATATACTAGAATTGATGATGAAAAAGTAAATGGATGAAGGTTTAGCTCAAAGATTAGTAAGTTCTAATAATGAACTTACTAACTTTCAAAGGAAGAAAGAGCTTTGGTGAATTTGGTAATTGGAGAAAATTGAGAGGCAAGAAAGACTTTGACAAGGTGAACTTGGCTATCAAAAGCTTATGAAATGAGAGAAATGAGACTCTATTTATAGGATTTAGGCTTGGAAAATTTGGTGGAATGAAATTTGGTTTGGAACCAAAATTAGGCTTGGAATTTGAATTTGGAGGGAAATTAATGATCAAGTGGTGATTAGTGAAGGTGTATGGTGGGAATTAATTATGATGAGGTAGGGAATTAAAATGAAGTGATTTAGAATATTCTCATGTTGCAATATTTGAATTTGGTGCCAAAAATGATACAGAATTTGAATTTGCCCAATTTTCACAAAATTCGCAACAGGGTAATTAATTACCCAATATTGGTAACTGATTACCACAGAGAAAAATGGCCTTTATGATGTGTTGTCTTGGCTCTGGCTCGATTATTTTCCCTGTTAAAGAAGGCATGGAAATAAACACATGAACCTTGGAGTCTCTTAAATAAAAGTCAATCAAATCTTGGGAAACTCTTGATCAGATGATTTGAATTATTTGCGGATCAACTTCGACTTTTTTCAGATGAAATTCACTCGAGCTGAGGGACTGATATTTGATATCTTTGATCCAAATTCTTCCTGAAAAAGTTAGTAAAGGAAAAACAAACATTTTTTGGATTTTAATCAATGGTTAGTAAACATAAACATAAACAAATATCAAACAAATAAGAAATAAGGGTGCCCGGTGATCGCTCAAGAATAAACCTACAGAGGAAGGAAAAAGAGAACCAAAGCTTGCTATCTTGTTTGTGAGATGAGATGAAAATGATATGTGAGATCTTAGGGTTAAAAATTAGGGTATTACAGTATCCTTTTTGAAACCGTTGTGAAATGGCTTTTACATAGTAGTGCTAGATTTAAGGATTTGAAAACCCATTGGAGATCTTCTACTTCGATTATTTTTGTTGTTATGACCTTAGTTGGAAATGCAATTGCTAAATGTTCTTCAAACTCTCTTTGGATTTTAGTATTTTAAAAAATTTCTACACCAACATTCACCATCAAAAAGCCTTGATCACCAAATAATTTATCTGGCACCATCCTACTCTAAACTGGATAAAGTGTAATACAGATGACACCTCAGTGGGGATGCCTTATATGGCAGCTTGTGGTGGTATCTTCAAGAGTTCCAGCTCTGCTCACCTTGGCAACTTATATGCTTTTATTGACCCTGGGAATGCTTTGCGGCAGAGCTGAAAGGCGCAATGCTTGCCATTGAAATAGCAAAAGCAAAAAATTAATCTCATATGTGGTTGGAGTCTGACTCCAAATTGGATATTACTTCTTTTAGTAAACCCTGCATTGTTCCTTGGAAACTAAGGAATAAATGATATAAATCTATTCACATTACTAGATCTATAAATTTTTTGGCAACAAACATTTTTAGGGAAGGTAACAAATGTGCGGATGCGCTTGCTAACATTGGATTAACTCTTCAAAATTTTACTTGGTGGGAGGTTGTAGATAGGGATATTCTTATGGAAGTTGCTAGGAACTTCATTGGCCTTCCTTGTTGTAAAGTTTTTCATTAAGGGATTTTGGTTCTGCCCCACCTTGATTTTTGTATCTCTATAATTTCTCTTATTTTTATACAATTTAGGTGGATTTTTGCCCCCTTTTGATTAAAACAAATTACATTATATTTTGGTATTCTTTTGTAGAATAAATACCAATCAATTTATTTTCTCTTATGTAGGTTTTTAAACTTTCATTTACTTTTTATATATAAAATTTGTATACTTAATGTTTACGTACATTGATCTTTGTCAAAATTTACATAATTTAATTTTTCTAAGGGTGTGTTTGGCTTAGGATAGATGGAGGGGAGCGAAAGGGAGCAAAACCCCTAAAAAACACATTTTTTTGTTGAGTTTGTAATTCTTTGTGTCGAAGAAGTGTAGCTTGACAAAAATAAGGGCTAGTCGAATTAGCCTAATGTGTGTGTGTATATGTCGAGTTGTAATAGTATGTCAAAGTGTCAAAGCAGGTTGCTTCACACACTATTTCGACTTAGGCCTATTTTAGTAATGTTAGCTATTTTGGTCTTTTTAAGTTTTGGTCTTTGGCTTGGGGTGCAAGCTAACCTAAATTTATAAATAAGGAGTAACTGTTATTTTGTACACAACAAAATTCATACTTTGTATTCACTAAATTTGCAATTAGAAGTGAATAAGAGAATTTCCACAGTTTGTGGGCAGAGAGAAACTCTGCAGAATTTTTCATCTTCTTCTCCAACGTTACTTTCTTTCTTTCTTTATAAACTTTGTTCATTGTCATTGCATGATTGATAACAATTTTGAGATCAAGATTGAGCGGAATTCTCCATAGGTTGTGGTTGAATTCCAACATCTGGTATCTAGAGCTCCGGTGGCGATTCAAGAAAGCAAAACCGTGATTGCGATGAATCATTCAAATGGGCATGTTCCTGCAAATCTTCCAATTCTAAAGAAAGATAATTATGAGAATTGGGACAAGCAGATTAAGGTGGTTTTCTGTTATCAATATCTTTGGATCTTGTGAAGGAAGGAGTAACACCGCTTGCAGAAAATGTGACGGATCAAGAAAAGGATGCACACAAAGAATTGAAGAAGAAAGATTATAAAGCTCTCTTTATAATCCATCAATATGTTGATCCAGATAATTTTGAAGAGGTGAGTGATGTAGAGTCAATGAAAGAAGCGTGGGAAATTCTGGAAAAGTTGCTTGGAGGAGCAGAGAAGGTGAAATAGGTGAGGTTACAAACTCACAAGAGAACCTATAAGTTTCTTCAGATGGATGAAATTAAAAGTATAATAGATTTCTTCACTAGAGTTACAAAGCTGATGAATTAAATCTAGGTATGCGGAGAAGTGTTGACATCAAGATCAGTAGTTGCAAAGATCTTGAGGTCATTGGCTCCAAGGTTTGACCACATGGTAGTAGCCATAGAAGAGTCGGAAGACTTGTCAGTATTGACAAAGGAAGAGCTTCAAGGGACGCTTGATTCTCATGAACAAATGATGGCTGAAAGAGTTGCAGGAAAGTCGAATATTGACACGGCTTTGCAGACGCAGTCAGAAAAATAAAAGAAAGGTAAAGGAATTTAGAATGGAAATAAAGGTAGAGGAGGCTACAAAAATTCAACTGGTCGAAATCAGTAGGAAGGAAACTGGTTGAATCAGAGAAAACCCTGGAACCAAGGCAATCAAAGAGGCGGTGTTGCAGGTTGAGGAAGATGTGGTGGTCGAAAAACTGACAAAAGTCACATTCAACGTTACAATTGTCAGAAGTATAATCACTATTTTAGTGAATGTCGAGAAAAGAAGAAGAATCAAGAAACTGATGCAAAGCTGGCGAAACATGAAGAAGAAGAGATGATGTTGATGGTTACAACAAGAGATGAAGAAATATTCCAGGACCAATGGTACTTGAACTCAGGATGCTCATCACACATGACTGGTAGGAAAGATTGGTTTGTTAACATGAAGCCCTCAATGAATAATACGGTGAAGTTTGCAAATTATAATACTCTAGCAGCTGAAGGTATTGGTGATCTTTTGATTATGAGGAAATATGGCAAGAGGTCAGTAATTTCAAATGTATTGTACATACCAGGCATGAAGAGCAACTTGTTCAGCATATAGTAGTTGGCAAAAAAAAACTATAAGGTGTCGATCGAAGATAAAATGATGAAAGTTCTCAACTCAGGAGGAAGGTTAATCTTGAAGGCTCCTATGTATTATAATAGAACCTTCAAGATTGAACTTAATGTGAAGAAGCATAAGTGTCTTGCACATGCAGCCAGTGAGGATGAATGGATATGGCATTTTTTACTTGGCCATCTCAATTTAAAAGACATCAGAGATTTGAAGATAAGAAATGCGGTTTCAAGATTATCATAAATCGACATTCCAAGCGAAATGTGTGAAGAAAGTGTTCAGGCGAAATAACACAAGAAAAGCTTCAGCAAGGAAGAAGGAAGCAAGTCGGAGGCAATTCTTGAAGTCATATACTCTGATGTATATAGTCCTATCTAGGTGGGTTTTATTGGAGGTAATAGATACTTTGTCACGTTCATAGATGATTTCAGTCAAAATGTTGGACTTACCTGATCAAGAAGAAAAGTGAAGTGATTGAGGTATTTGCCAAGTTCAAATCTATGGTCAAAAGACATAGTGGTCGAAAGCTAAAGATTCTGAGGTCTGATGGTGGTGGAGCGCATTGTGTCAAAATATTTTGATGCATTTTGTGAGAACGAAGAGATTGTGCATTAGGTGGTTTTACCCTACACTTCACAACAGAATGGAACTGCAGAAAGGAAGAATAGAACCATCATGAACATGATGAGAAGTATGTTTAAAGGCAAGAATCTACCCAAAGATTTATGCGGAGAAGCTGTGTCAACTGCAACATATACCTTGAATAGATGTCCGACGAAGAAGTTAGAAGGAATCACGCCAAAAGAATGCTGGTTTGGTTTCAAGCCAGGCCTAATTCATTTGAAGGTGTTTGGATCTATAACACATAGGCACGTGCCAGATCAATTGAGAAGAAAACTTGATGACAAGTCGAGTTGAATGATCCTAATAGGATATCATTCGAATGGAGGATACAAGTTGCTCGACCTAGTGAGCAAGTAAGTAGTGATCGGCAGAGATGTGATCATAGATGAGCTTAAGGAATGGGATTGGAGTGAGAATGTCAAGAAGGATTCAGTGATAATCTTATGTGAAGAACTAGTTAGTGAATTCAAAAGAGAAGTTCGACAAGAAGAAGTCAGAGGTGAAGCAGGCCCAAGCAGACCTCAGCAAATAAGACACATGCCTACAAGGTTGCAAGAATGTGTGATTACATCAGATGATGTGGCCATTGAAGAAAGTGATATGGTATAATATGCTTTCTACACAGATATCGAACCAGTCAATGCAGCTGAGGTATTGAAGTATTTGAAGTGGATGAAAGCAATGAATGAAGAGTTAAAGTCCATCGAAGTTAATAACACTTGGTCACTTGTTAAATTGCCTTAAAGAAAGAAGGAAATTGATGTGAAATGGGTTTACAAGGTGAAGGTGAGTCCTAAAGGAGAAGTAACTCGACACAAGGCAAGACTTATAGCGAAAGGATTTCTATAGAAGGAAGGAATTGACTTTGACAAAGTTTTTGCACCTGTTGCTAGGATCAAAATAATCAGGTTGGTTGTTGGTCTAGCAAACATGAACAATTGGCACACGTGTCTAATGGATGTGAAATGTGAATTCTTGAATGGACCCTTAGTCAAAGAAGTTTATGTTGCACAACCAGCTGGGTTTATGAAACAAGGCGAAGAAAGAAAGGTGTACAGGCTACATAAAGCCCTATATGGACTAAGCAAGCTCCAAGAGCTTGAATAATAATATTGTCAGCTTTCTAAGGGAGAAGAAATTTGTGAAGTGCACAACTGAGCATCGAGTATATGTAAGGATAAGCAATAATAAA